>WBNO01017560.1:25001-38961 GCA_013400575.1 Peucedramus taeniatus | reverse complement strand
TGACAGACACCGGTGGCACCGGTGGAGGTAGCGGTGACAGAGGTAAGGCCGAGCCCCCCGGTTTTGTCCCCCAGTTTTGTCCCCCGGTTTTGTCCCCTGGCCCCGGTCCCTGATGGCCTCTCCAGAGCCTGGGGACAGGAGGGGACAGGAGGGGACAGGAGGGGACAGCAGGGGACACCGGGCTGGGGCGGGGGCGTGGTTTGGGATGGAACCGGCCCCGGGGGTGGCACCGCCGCGTTGTCCCCGTGGGATCTCGCTTGTCCCCACCCCGGTGCCACCACCCGGGAGCGTCACCCGGCCCCGTCCCGATGGGTTTGGGACTAAACTTTCCCAGCCCAAATTCCCCAAATCCCCCAGTTCAGGCTCAAAACTGCTCCGGGAGCAGAGGGATATTCCGTTTTTACCATTTCCCAATTTCCCCCATTTTTATCCCGTTTCCCCCCACTTTTCCCAATTTCCCCAAATTTTTACTCCAATTTTGCCTCATTTTTTCCTCCATTTCTGCCCCATTTTAGCCCATTTTACTCCATTTTGGTCCCATTTTAACCCATTTTTGTTCCCCATTTTCACCTTATTTAGCCTCATTTCTGCCCCATTTTTACCCCGTTTTGCCCCATTTTTATCCCATTTCCCCCATTTCCCTCCCGATTTTTCTCAAACCACCCAATCCCATGAAAACTCCAAACCCAGAGAGGGAATTCCTCACGGGGGGTGGGGAGGAGCCAGGAATTTATTTTTCCCTTCTAAAAGGGCTTTTTTTTCAACACAAAACCTCCCCAAATTCCCGTTTTTCCCTCTGGCACCTTGCAGTAACCTCCCATCTGTCCCCAAATATTTCCTAGGATCCTTTTGGGACTGAGGAGCAGAAACATGATCTTTGTCCCCCTAAAACCCCCAATTTTTACTTTTTCCTGCTGATTTCGCAGCCGTTTTACTCCATATTTTTAATTATCCCATAACATTTCCTATTAAAAATTTAATATTTAATAATGCAAAAATGATACCAGTTTTTGAGCCTCAAATTGATTTTTTAGGGGATGCAGAACCCCAAAAAGCCCCAATTTTGCGGCGGATTCACGCGAAAAAAGCAATTTTGAAGACCCCAAGGCTCACAGAAAACCTGATTTGGGGCTGAATTTACCCCCTAAAAAATTAATTGTAGGGACATAAAATCTGCTTTTAATCCCTAAAACCCCCAAATTCCTTTCTTCCATTTCGGGTCCTCCCCTCCCCTCCTTTTCCCAGCGGGAAAATCCCCGAAATTTCCTTTTTCACCCCGTTTTTGGGGGCTTTGTGGCACAGAGCCCCTTTGTCCCTGTTCCCCCTGGAAAGGTGGGAAGGGGCCCGAAATGGGGGAAAAATCCGGGAATTTTTGTGGGATGAGGTCAAAGCCTTCCCCCCTGCACGCGGCCTCTTCCTCCTCCTCCTCCTTTCCCTCCTCCCCCTTTTTTGGGATGAAAAGGCGATTTTTTGGGAAAGGTACAAAGAGATCCTTTCAGGGAGCGGCGGGGGGGGGAGGGCCTCAGGGCCCCAGCGGGGATTTTTTTGGGGGTTATTTTGATTTATTTTGATTTATTTTGATTTATTTTGGTTTATTTTTTATTTTTAAGATTTTCATTGGGTGTTTTTTTTCTTTTTTTTTTTTGTATTTTTAAATTTTTTTAAAAATTTTCTGTACATTTTTAGGGTTTTTTGTGTATTATTTTTGTTTTTTTCTGGGCTTTTGTATTTATTGAATATTTTTTGATATTGTTTGTGTATTTTTCGGATATTGTTTGGAATTTTTTTGATATTTTTGTGCATCTTTTTATATTTTTGGGGTATTTTTTGTGTATTTTTTATATTTTTGGGGTTTTAAAATGCTTTAATTTTTTCTCTGCATTTCAAAATATTTGTGTGTTTTTAAAAATATTTTTTAAATATTTGGGGGGTATTTTTGGTGTGGTTTTTATTATTTTTGGGGTGTTTTGGGGTGAAATGCTGGGATTTTGGGGTGAAACACTGGGAACTGAATGAATGGCTTTGAGGGACTTTGGGATTTTTTGGTGTCTCTTTCGGGATTTTTCCCCTGGAATTCCCAGATTTGATCCCTCAGTGTCACTGCGTTGTGGGGGAGTCACTTCACCCTTTAATTTTTTAGGATCTCCCCCAAAACTTGGGATTCTTTGCCCCCTAAATGCCTGAAATTCAGGATTTCCATCCAACTCCAAACCCTAAAAAGTTTCATTTTTTTTTCCTGTCTAGAGTGAGTTAGAGGCAAAAAAAAAAAAAAAAAAAAACCCCCGGGATTTTGGATCCTTTGATGGTGAATTCTCCCATCCCCCCATCCCAAAAAAGCCCTATTTGGGGTGGAAATGTGCCAGGGCCCCAAAAGCCACGGGGACAAAGCCGTCCCTGTGTCCCAGAACCGGAAAAATCCCAAAAAATAAATAAAACCAGGAAAAAAAAATTAAAAAAACACCAAAACCACCCAAAATCCCAAAAAACCCCCGACCCTAAAAGGGATTTTTTGATGGGGGCTGGGCCGAGGGTCCCAAGGTTTGAAGGGAGATTGGGTTTGGGGATTCTTGTGGGGGATTTTTGGGGTTTTTTGGGGATTTTTTTTTTCTTTTGGGCAAAACTGGAGAAAAAGCCCAGCGGGGCTGTGGGTTAATTATTAATTAATGAGGGCTCAGGCTTGTGGGGGATTAATGGGGTCGGGGTCGTTAGGAGGAATTAGGATCAGGAGGCTCCTGGAGTGTGAGGACCCTGCCCCTGCCTGGGGTTAAAAATGGCCCAAATTTACCCCAAATCACCCCAAAATCGGCGTTTTGGGGGAGCAGCCCTGACCTGGAGGGTTCGGGGTGAAAAATGACCCCAAATTACCCCGAAGTTACCCCAAAATGACCCCAAAAGTGGGGTTTGGAGGGTTAAAATACCCTGCCTGAGGTTAAAAATGACCCCAAATGACCCAAAAATAACCCCAAAATGACCCAAAATGCCCCAAATTGGGGGCTTGGGGGGGCAGCTCTGAACTCTGGGGGCTCCCAGCTCAGAATTTGGGGCCCCAACCCTGAATTATGGGGAATCTTTCCCAGATTTTGGGGCATCTTTCCTGCATTTGGGGGCATTTGTGTCTGATTTTGGGACAGGCATCGCTGTTTTGGGGGCATCTTTTTGTGGTTTGGGGCATTTCCCGGGATTTTGGGGCATTTCCCGGATTTTGGGGCATTTCCCGGATTTTGGGGCATTTCCCGGATTTTGGGGCATTTCCCGGATTTTGGGGCATTTCCCGGATTTTGGGGCATTTCCCGGATTTTGGGGCATTTCCCGGATTTTGGGGCATTTCCCGGATTTTGGGGCATTTCCCGGATTTTGGGGCATTTCCCGGATTTTGGGGCATTTCCCGGATTTTGGGGCATTTCCCGGATTTTGGGGCATTTCCCGGATTTTGGGGCATTTCCCGGATTTTGGGGCATTTCCCGGATTTTGGGGCATTTCCCGGATTTTGGGGCATTTCCCGGATTTTGGGGCGCCGCCGCCTCCCCCGGGCAGCCCAGGGGGCTCCGTGTCCCGGAGTTTTTGGGATTTTTGGAATCCCGGCATTCCCGGGAGAGCCGAGCTCTGCCCGCCCCAACCGCGGCCCCACAAAGGGCGCTTTTATCCCAAATCCCGGCTTTTTCTGGGAATTTTTGTAAAAATAGCCACGGATCCAGTGTGGGGGGGGAGGGACGTGAAGGGACCTTTGTCACCTGGAGGGGGGGGAGGGAATTCCCGGCGGGACTGGGGGGGTTCCCAGGGGATTCGGGGTCATTTTCTGATGGATTTTGGGGAATTTCCCCTGGATTTTGGGGCATTTTCTGATGGATTTTGGGTCATTTTCTGATGTATTTTGGGGCATTTCCCCTGGATTTTGGGGCATTTTCCCTGGATTTTGGGGCATTTCCCTGGATTTTGGGGCACTTTCCCCAAATCCCCTGATTTCTTCGGCTGAGGATGAACAACCCCAAACCCTTTTCCCAGAATCTCCACCCAAGGAGCACAAAAAGCAGGAAAACTCCACAATTCCAGTTTTTTTTTTTTCAGATCTTTAATTTCAAGAAAAGATAAAAAAAGTAGGAAACGAATCTGGTATAAAACAGGGGAGGGAATTTGGGATCCAAAGGGACACAAAGGGCTGGGGAAAAAAGGGGAAAAAGGGCTCCAAAAATTCGGGAATTCGGTACAAAACTTCAGCTCCCAGCTTGGGAAAAATAGAAAAAATTCCCAGCTCCTGCAGGAGAGGGAAAATACAAAAATTTGGGCTTTTCCCCCACTTTTCTTCTTAAAAAATCTTCTTTTCCACCAGGAAGAGCAAAAATCCAGAGGCTTGGGAAGCTCCAAAAATTTTCGGGGAATAAATTAATCCAGGGAAAGGGGTGGGCAAAGCTCCCCAAATAAATCCTGGGTTTATTTTTGGGAGAAATTGAAGGGATTCCAGGATTTGGGGCCTTTCCCATGGTTCTGCAATTCCTGGGATTTGGGAGGATTTTTTTCCTGGAAAAAGTGGGAAAAGCAGCTGGAAAAAGCAAGAGGAGCTGCTGGGATGAAGCAGCCTGAAAGGGAGGGGGGAATTCCCAAAAATCCCAGATTTTGCTCAGGTTTTGGGATTTATCCCTTGGAAAAGCAAAGTTTGGGTATAAATCCAGAGGAATTCTGGCATCCCAGAGCTTAATCCTGGAAAAAACGCTGCCCAAAAGCAGGAATTTGGGAAAAGAGGATTTAAGCAGGAATTATTCCCAGGGATCCCAATCCAGGTTTTCCCATGAATAAAATTCCCAAACTTTGGGAATGAGGTGGAAAAAATGGGAATGATCCCCAAAAATTCCCTCCAGAACCAAACCCTTCCCTTGCTTTTCCCAAATCCAGATTTTTCCAACCCAAATCCACAGAGGCACCTCCCTTTTCCCAAAAATCCAGCTCCAAAAAGGCCCAAAATTCCCAAATTTCCCCATCCCAGCAGATGGAAAAGTGGGAAAATCCCATCCTGGAATCTCAAAAAAAGGGGAAAAACTCCAAAAAATCCCAACTGTGCTTCCAAACTTTTCTATTCCCCCCAAATCCGGGGGTGGGTTTTGGGAAGAGCAGGACCCGGAGCTCCTTGGCTGCGTCCCCAGGAGAATCCTGGGATTCTTCTGATCCAAATCCGTGGAATTTCAGGATTTTTCTGGCATCAGAGGAGCTTCCTGTGCAGGATTTCCCAGGCCATCCTCTTCCGGAAGTAGGGCATGTGTTGCTTTGGGAATTTTGGGGGGGGGAATGGGAAAAAAATGGGAATTTTGGTCAGGGTTTGTTTGTCCAGGGACAAAGGGAGAAATCTGGGGCTTTGGGGTGGTGGGAATTGGGGGAAAAGTGGGAATTTCTTGGGATTCTGGCAAAAAATGGTGGAATTGATCCCAGATTTCGCTGGGATTTTGGGGAGTTTTCCTGGCCCTGGGGGTTTGGGACCTGAGGGAATTTGGGTGTGTTGGGATCTGGGAATGCTGGAGGAGGGAAGTGGGATATTCCTGGAGGTTGGGAATGGGGAATTACCCAGGAATTCCTTGGGATTTTGGGGAGGAATGGGGGATTTGTCCCAGATTTTGCAGGGAATATTTGGGATGTTCCCTGGCACTGGGGCTTGGGAGCTTTTCCCAGGGACTTGGGACAGGGATTTGGGGACAATTCCCTGGGGGGGGGGGGCTGGGAATGGGAAATAAGGTGGGAATTCCTTGGGATTGGGTGAGAAATGCTGGAATTTCCCCCAGGTTCTGCTGGGATTTTGTGGCTTTTCCTGGCCCTGGGGAATGGGGGAGCTGGGAATTGGGGGAGCTGGGAATTGGGGGAGCTGGGAAGTGGGAACTGGGGGAGCTGGGAGCTGGGGAAGGGGTACCTGTGTGAAGTTGATGGGTTTGTCCTTGGAGATGCACTCGGCGTACCTGCAGGCGAACATCCCGCAGTCGCTGCCGTTCATCTGCTGCGGGATCTCCTGGGGAAAAACGGGAACCAGCATTCCCAGACTGGAACCAGCATTCCCAAACTGGAACCAGCATTCCCAGATTGGAACCAGCATTCCCAGACTGGAACCAGCATTCCCAGATTGGAACCAGCATTCCCAAACTGGAACCAGCATTCCCAGATTGGAACCAGCATTCCCAAACTGGAACCAGCATTCCCAAACTGGCATCAGCATTCCCAAACTGGAACCAGCATTCCCAGACTGGAACCAGCATTCCCAAACTGGCATCAGCATTCCCAGATTGGAACCAGCATTCCCAGATTGGAACCAGCATTCCCAAACTGGCATCAGCATTCCCAGACTGGAACCAGCATTCCCAAACTGGCATCAGCATTCCCAGATTGGAACCAGCATTCCCAGATTGGAACCAGCATTCCCAAACTGGAACCAACATTTCCAAACTGTTGGTTCATTGCCAATTGCATTGCAATCTGGCATCAGATTGGCATCAACATTCCCAAACTGGAACCAACATTCCCAGATTGGCATCAACATTCCCAAATTGGAACCAACATTCCCAAACTGGAACCAACATTCCCAGATTGGAACCAACATTCCCAAATTCCCACCCCCACCCTGTTCCCTCAGCCCTCCAATCCCCAGGGCCAGGAAAACCCCCAAAATCCCAGTGAAATCTGGGGGGGAATTCCAGGGGAACCTCCTGCTGGAAAGCCCCAGAATTCCAGGATTTCTTGCATTCCCACCTAAACCCTTCCCCCTGATCCCATCCCTGTGGAAAATTTCCTCCCAGGATTTGGGGTTTGTTCCCTTCTTTTCTTCCCAGGAAGCCCTAAGGGAAAGGGGCCCCAAAAGGGCTGGGAATCCAAGGAAATCCTGAATTCTTTGGGAATTCTGGGCTGTGCAAACCTGGCTCTTCTTGCTCAGCAGGGCCCATCCGTTGGTGTCAAATTCCTTCCTTTTCTTATCCAAACTTTCCTGTTTCAGGTACTGCCTGCAGGAAAAGGAGCAGGAAAAGCTGGAATTCATGGAAAAGTGGCAATTCAGAGGTTTTTCTCTGTCTGGCTGTTCCCAAAGGGATTCAGGCTTGGGATTTACAAATCCATCTCCTGAAAAAAATCTAAAATTGGATCAGGAGAGGCCAAATCTCATGGGAGAAAAAAAAAAAAAAGGGATTTGTGAGAGGGAATTCCAGGGAAGAGAAGGAATTTTCCAGGTCCTGGAAGGGGAGAATGAGCCTGAAAAAGGGAGCAACCATGACCCTGAAGTAGCCCAAAAAATGACCCTAAAGGGACCTAAGAACGACCCCAAAAGGGCCCAAAAAGGAACCCAAAAGAGCCCAAAAATGGGCAAAGTTGGTGTTTCCAAGGCTGGGGAAGCAGGAGTGGGAGTTTCCCAGGGAAGGGATTTTACTCACAGCAGGATCCTGCAGGCCTCACTGTTGATCCCCCCCATGGAATCATAGTAGGTGATGGTTTTTTTCCTGAAATCCACGACCTGCACAGAGAAAAAAATTCCTTAAAATGGGAAAAAAAAAAAAATCAGGACTATTCTTCTTGCAAAGAAAAAAATGCAGGTTATTTCACACCAGAGAAGGATTTCCCCAAAAAACCCTCAGTTTCCTGCTGTTTTTAATCCCTGAATGTCTGTTAGCCTCTATTGTTGTTGTTGTTATTATTATTATTATTATTATTATTATTATTATTCCTCCCACAGGTTAACAATGATTTTGTCCCATCTCTCAAGGCCCCAATCTGGGTGGTTTTCAGTGCTTTCCCTTCCCATTCCCAAGCCATTTGTGCTGGAAATTACCTATTTTCCATGGAATTGATTAAGAAGTCAAGCAGGAATTAATAAATTGAGGAGGTTTTTTTGCTAAAGGAGCTGAAAATCCCTGCAGGATCCCAGAAGCCAGGGGAGGGGATGGGACAAAAGAAGGGGAAAAGTGAAATATCTGTGGCCTAAATCTCTTTAACAAGATCCTGTGGCACCAGGAGTTGGTGGGAACGGGGAAATCAGATCTTCTCAAGGGAATAAATTCCCTAAAATGACCTCCAGGCTGAATTTAAGAGCTAAAAACCCCACAAAAAGCTGCTCCTACCTTTGTATTCCCTTTAAACTCAGATTTGAGCCACAAACACAAATTTTTCCCCATCAGCATCACCCAAAACCAACGAAATTTGGGCCCTAAATCCCAAAGGGAAGATTTTTTCCTGGGTAATTCAGGCACTCACAGCCAGGCACCAGTGCACTCCCAGGTGGATGGGCACCAGGAGCAGATCCACAGAGAAAATATCCACTTTTTTTGTCCATCTTTTCACAGCTTGGTACCCTGCAGTCTTTAATTTGGTGAAGAAAAAGGTGTTGAAGGCGTGGACTGCAGGCAAATCCTTGTCCTTGCTCCTCTCCATCAGCAAATTCATGTAGAAATTGATGATCTGGGGAAAAAAAAAAAGGGAAAACAGACAGGGTTTTTGAGTTTTGTAGATTTTTATTTATTTTATTATGGCCTTCGGGTTTGTGGGCCTGTGTAAAGTTAGGGAATGAACCCCCCAAAAAGGAGGATTTGCATTAAAACCTTCAAAAAACCCAGGGGGGTTTGCAATAGCTCCATAGTAGTAAAACATCCCAGAAAAAAACCCCAAAGATTTTTAGGGATTTGCCTTTATTTACATCTGTATTTAAGATTTACTTGTTGTTTCCCCTGTTCACATCAATCCCATCCTCCCACTATCATTAATTCCCCACATAAATGAAATTATTTTTTATTTTACAGAGCTTCCCCCATGGATTTATTTCTCCAGGGCGGAATCCCAACCCACAAATCCCCTCCCAGCACCAAACCCATCCCTTTTTCCCTTCCAGGCTGCTGGAAAGGGGTGGAAAATGGGAACTGTTGGGTTCTCACCTCGTCGTTGAGCCAGTTGAGGTTGTTGAGGGTCTGGATGTCCTTCCTGGTGATGGTCAGGCGGAAAGCCTCGCTCAGCACCTCGTCCTGGTTCCCTCCTCGGAAAAGGCTCTTGATTTCCTTCTCCATTTCCTGGGGGAAGGCAGAACTCCTGCTTTTCCTGACCCCAAACCCCCAAGGGCTTAACCCCAAACTGATTCCTGTCCCTTCGGCCATAAATCCAAGGGGAGGAGGGTGCAGGGCTCCATCCCTGTGCCCAAACCCCAGGAATTCCCTGAACTGAATTCCCTCTGAGGCAGAACTCCTGCTTTTCCTGACCCCAAACCCCCAAGGGCTTAACCCCAAACTGATTCCTGTCCCTTCAGCCATAAATCCAAGGGGAGGAGGGTGCAGGGCTCCATCCCTGTGCCCAAACCCCAGGAATTCCCTGAACTGAATTCCCTCTGAGGCAGAACTCCTGCTTTTCCTGACCCCAAACNATAATCCCCGCTAAGGCAGAACTCCTGCTTTTCCTGACCCCAAACCCCCAAGGGCTTAACCCCAAACTGATTCCTGTCCCTTCAGCCATAAATCCAAGGGGAGGAGGGTGCAGGGCTCCATCCCTGTGCCCAAACCCCAGGAATTCCCTGAATTGAATTCCCTCTGAGGCAGAACTCCTGCTTTTCCTGACCCCAAACTGATTCCTGTCCCTTCAGCCATAAATCCAAGGGGAGGAGGGTGCAGGGCTCCACCTCCGTGCCCAAACCCCAGGAATGCTGTGAACAGCCCCTGCCCTGCAGCCCCACCTCGGTGATCTCCGGGAAGTCCTCGTCGCCCTGGGCGGGCCGGGCGCGCTCCGGCCCCTCGGGCCCCACGGCCACCGGGATCTCCTTCTCCAGGGGCACGCGCAGGTGCAGATCCACCAGGTCCTGCACGGAGCGCTCGCGCTCCTGGAGGCGCTGCGGGAGCGGAGAGGGGCAGTGGCACACCTGCCATGGGGCAGCCTCCTGCTGTTTGGGATCCGGAGGATTCGGGACCCAGGGAACCGGGAGGAACCCCTGGGATCACGGAATTAACCCTTCCCAGCAACCCAACCCCGTCCCCGACTGACACATCTGCGTTTTTTCCGCATTTCCATGGATTCAGGATCAATAAAATTGAGAAAAACCTCTCAGATCATGGAATTAACCCTTCCAGAGCCACCCAGCCCCGTCCCCAAGTGCCACATCTGCATTTTTCCCCCATTTCCGTGGATTCTGACCCCTTTTCCCAGCCCTGACCACCCTCCCAGTGTCAAAATTTCCCGTAATTTCCAATCTGGGACAACATTCCCTCTTTTCCTTGTTTATCCCAGGACTGGAAAGCACAAAGTCCTAAAAAAAAGTTGATTTTTCCTGTTTTTCTACTTTTTGTCCCCAGTTGTCCCAGTCCAGGGTGTTTTTCCATGTAATTCTCACCTGGCTCTGGAGCTGCAGGGCCAGAGCCTTCTGCTCCTCTATTTGCCTCCACCTCTCTCTGGCTCGGGAATCATAGACACTGGTCCTAAAAAAAGCAGGATTTTCATGGAAAAATTGATTAAAAAATCAGGATTTTGGTTTTTCCACCCCAAAAACCCCAGGAAAAGCCAGCAGGGAATATTAACTCACAGCTCTTTGATCCATAGCTCGGCCTGGAAAAAGGGGAGGCTGGAAAGAGCGAGAAAGGAGGGTTGGAAGTGACCAAAAATCCCAGAATTTCCCCAGAATTCCCTCATTTCCCAAATTCCCACCCTGTTCATCTTCATTATCACCTCCCTGCGTCCCTAAAAATCCCCAAAATTCCCTCATTTCCCACCCCTCACCTTGGAGCTGGAGTCCTGGAATCCTTGACATTGAGCAAAATGACGGAATCTGACCCTATAAATGGGAAAAATTCCTGGATTTTCGTCCCCCTCCATTCCCATCACAAATACTTCCCAATCCCTAATAAAAACCCCAGACTGGCCACAGAATTTAAATCCCTTTCCCAGGGCTTGGGGTTATTTGGGATTTGGTTTTCATTTTGTCTGGGATTTGGGGGGGTTTCTGGGATTTATTTGGTATTTTCTTAGGGATTTTTTTGGGAGATTTTTTTTACATTTATTTCAGATATTTTTTTTTATTTGAGGTTTTATTTGGGATTTTGGTGGTTTTTTGTTTTTTCTTTTATTTTTTTCCTGATTTTTGGGGTTATTCTCCTGGAATTCTGAGGAATCTTTACCTTCGCTCTGCGCCTCGGCTCCGGGCTCCTCCTCCTGCTGCTGTGGGGCTGTGGAATTCCGGGGCTGGAACCCCCCGGGAAACCCTGCAGAGGGGCCCAGGGGGGGATTTTGGGAATTCTGGGGCGGCTCCGGGGGACGCGGAACAGGACCTGGAATTCTGTGAATTTCCAGCGCCTCGGGATCATCCCTGGGAGCCTCCTGGGACAGGGAGGGGCCGGAACGGGGACAGCGGGAGCTGCGAAAAATAAACCCAGTTAGGGAAACTCCTGGGAAAAGACTGGAGACTTGGGATTTGGGGAGAGGCTTTGGGGTTTTTTGGGATTAGCAAAGAGTTTTTGGAGAGTTTTGGGATTTGGGCAGGATCTTTGGTGATTTTCAGGCATTTGGAGAGGTTTTTTTGGGATTCAAGCAGGGATTTTGGGGTTCTTTGGGGTTTGGGGCAGGTTTCTGGGATTCAAGCAGGGACTTTGGGATCCTTTGGGGTTTGGGGCAGGTTTTTTGGGATTCTTTGGGATGCTCCTGACTCACAGGTGGAAGGGCAGCAGCGGGGAGGGTTTGCAGCTGGAGAATCTCTTCCCGGTCACCATCTGCAGCAGCTGCCGGTAAATCTCCCGCTCCTCCTCCCGCACGGTCTGAGGGAGAGACCACGGCAAAAACTCCTGTCAGAGCCCTGGGATCCACTGATCCCGAGGGATCTGCCCCAAATTCAGGGCCCTGGTGGAATCCCACAAAGGCAATGCTGAGAAAAAACCCGAAAAATTAGGATTTAGGGCTGGAAAACCACAGGAATTTCATGTTTAACCCCAGCAGTGCCCCCAGCTCTGCCTGAACACCCCAATCCCACAAATCCCCAGGATCTCCCTGTTCCCAGCTCTGCCTGAAAACCCTGATCCCACAAATCCCCAGGATCTCCCAGCCCCCAGCTCTGTCTAAACACCCTGATCCCACAAAGCCCTGGGATCTCCTCATTCCCAGCCCTGCCTGAACACCCCGATCCCACAGATCCTGTGGGATTTTTCGGGATCCCCCGTTCCCAGCCCTGCCTGAACACCCCGATCCCACAGATCCTGTGGGATTTTTCGGGATCCCCCGTTCCCAGCCCTGCCTGAACACCCCGATCCCACAGATCCTGTGGGATTTTTCGGGATCCCCCGTTCCCAGCCCGTCACCTCCTCGGCCGCGCTCAGGAAGCGCCGCGGGGCCTTCTTGGGGCTGCGGCGGCTCCAGGAGGGGCTCGGGGCTGGCTTCAGGGGGAAGGAGGCTCCATGCAGGGCGGATTTTCCCCCAAAAGTGCTGGAATTCCCGCTGGAAGGAGGGAAAAACACCGCGGGTTTGCTGCACATCCTGAAAATCGGTTTAAATCCCAAATAAAATCACGAAAGGAGAAATGGAACGCCCCCAATTCCAAAACCCAAAAAAATCCCCCAAAGAATCCTGAAAATCCCAAATTGAATCCCCAGCCCTCTCTCCCCTCAAAAAACCAAAAGAAAACCCGCCAAAAAAATCCCCCAAGCAAACAAAAAAAAAAAAAATCCCAAAACCCCCAAATTAACTCCCCAAAATCCCACCCCCCTCCAAAATCCCAAATAAAATTAAAAAAATCACCAGGAGTCCAAGCCCCTCAAAAAACACTTTTTAAAAAAAATCCTCCCACAAATAACCAAAACCCCAAATAAAACCCACCAATGAAATTAAAACCCCCCAAAAGTCCCAAGACTCTCCAAAAAATCCTCAAATCACAGAACCCCAAAATCCCAAATAAACCTCCCCAAAACCATCACTAGAAACCTGGAGATCAGCCATCTGCCGCACCCACCTGGAATTTTTCCGGGTCTCCAGGAAGGAGCCTCGGCTCCCCCGGGGCTTGGAGCTCCTCCACTGCCCGTTGGCTCCCGGGAATCTCTCAGGAACTTCTGAGGGGAAAAACACCAGGAGTTCCCAGGAAAACCCAAATTCCCTCCTTCTCCAGGGGTTGTTTTCGGGGAACCCCCCCCAAATCCCAAATTCCAGAGGGAAAACTCACCTGGGGCATAGCTGAGGGAGCAGGAGGAGTTCCCGGCAGGGCAGGAGAAGCTGCTGAGTTTGGGTGGGAAAAACTGGGAGGAAAAAATCCAATATTTTGGTTAGAAGTGGGAAAATATCAGGGAAGAATCCAGGAAAATTACAGGGGAAAAAGGAAGGGTGTTGGTTGGGAATGGTAGTTCCTAAAGTTTAATTCCTAAAGTTCATGATTCCCAAAATTCACAATCCCTAAAATTCATGATTCGCCCAATTCATGATTCCTAAAGTTCCCAATTCCTAACTACTCACAGCTCCCAAAACTCCGAGCTCCTAAAGGTCACAACTCCCAGATTTTATGGAGAGAATTTACAGAGCAGAAAGAACCCAAAAACTGCTGGAAAAATCCCGAATTTCGCAGCTCTGGACGCGGGCTGGGTCCCAGACTCGGGCTCCCCATTCCCGGCAGATTCCAGGCGGAATTCCCACCGGGAACCGGGAAAACCCAAAAACGGCCTTGGGGTTTGACTTTTGGGGTTTTCAGGCTGAGTTTTCCCAGAGAAACCGCGGCTGGAAGTGCCCTGGGAGCACCCTGGGATGAGGGAACTGTCCCAAATATTCCCCAAAGCGTTTCCCCGCCCAAACCCCGCCGTGAGTCCCTGAGGGAAGGGCCGGGGGACGCTCCCCGCTCCGCACCTTGCTGTCGGAGCCCAGGCCCTTGAAGGCCGGGCCGGGCCGGGTCCGCGCCGCCTCCCGGGCCTCCATCCTCATGGGGGGGCAGCGGCAGGACCGGGCACCGGCAAAGCCCGGCGGCGGCGGAACGCGGGGAGAGGGCAGCGGGTCCGGAGCGGGGCTCGGAGCG
>WBNO01017558.1:0-152700 GCA_013400575.1 Peucedramus taeniatus | reverse complement strand
CATATATAATAATATCTGTATATAAAATATAATATTTATTTATATCCATAAATAATATAAATATATATTATAAAGAATCTAAAAAGCAATATAGTTCTAGTTATAGATATTATTATATAGATATGCTAATATAGATATAGATATTTATTTATATGGATTATTTATAATCTAAAAAAGCAATATGTGAACAGCACCAAGAAGGATAACGTTCACATCATCTTTTTTAGATTATTTTTCCTCCATTATATCCCACACAGAGCTCTCCCTGCTGGGGTTTCTCCCACATTCTGAGCACCTTTAGCCCATCACTCTGACTGTCCATCCCATTCCCCTTCCAAACAGAGACTATTTCCAGGATTATTCTGCCAGCAGTTCCAGAATTTTGTTGGTTTGGGGTTAATATCTAAAGGTGATGTGTCCATCCCCTCCTGCTGTCCCCAGGTGCATTTTGCATCCCTGCGGGTATCTCACACCCACTTGATCTTAGCGAGCAGATTTCCCCCCCTGGATTTGACCAGAATATTTTCTGCCAATTTAGCAAACTGAATGAGCTCGCTGAGGGGCAGCTGAGCCTGGCTGGGGAGCAGGAGCAGAAGCTGAGGGCTCAGCCTGACTCACTGTGCGCCCACACCCCGGCCACGGGCTGGGAACAGGCGGGGGAGCTCCCAGCTCCCAGCTCAGCTGGAGACAGGCGTCGGGCTTTCCTAATTAATGGCCTTGCCCATTGTTCTGGGGAGGACTCCTGATATGCTCTCCGGGTATCTTATCTTGGTCATTGTTTCATTTCCTGTTTGTTTTCTGCTAACTATATCTGTTCCTTTAACTCCATATGTTGTTGTAGGATAGCACTAAAGGCTCAGTGTGAAAGCTTCTGTCTGGACAGGATGCTTGAAAGACCCGTGTAAACCACAAATTCTAAATATTCTGCAGAATTCATGGTTTTATGTTAAACAGTTACCTTCCCTGTGTGGCTGTCAGTGCTCTGCAAGCAATAACTTGACCCGTGTCCTCTATTATAAGAGTTAAATTTGTCAGCTGTCCCCCTTTAAGATCTTTTGTTTTCTCTTCCCCTCCTTCTGTCATTAACTGAAAAAGCAGGGGTTTGCAGTTTGGATTGGAAGATCTTTCCTGCTCAAAGCTGCTGTACCCAGATAAAATCTTCAAGTGACGGTGACATCATATTTTATTTTTTTTTTAAGTGAGGGCACTTCTCATTTTTCTTCTGATCTTCCAGAAATTAGAATCACAGGATCATAGAATGGTTTAGTTTGGAGGGCCTTTAAAGATGATATAGTTCCAACTCAGTGTCATGGGCAGGGACACCTTCTACTATCCCAGATTGCTCCAAGCCCTGTCCATCCTGGCCTTGGGCACTTCCAGGGATCCAGGGGCAGCCACAGCTTCTCTGGGCACCCTGTGCCAGGGCCTCACCACACACAGGGAACAATTCCTTCCCAGTATCCCATCCATCCCTGCCCTCTGGCAGTGGGAGCCATTCCCTGTGTCCTGTCCCTCCATCCCTTGTCCCCAGTCCCCCTCCAGCTCTCCTGGACCCCCTTGAGGCCCTGCAAGGGGCTCTGAAATCTTTCTGGAGCCTTCTTTTTTCTGGGCTGAACACTCCCAGCTCTTTCAGTCTGTCTGTGCCAGATTATTGCTCCTCTGAGCCTTCAGAAGGTGCCTCAGTTAGGCAGGTAATCAGTGGAACAGATTATCCTCAGGAGATTGTGTGTGCTCACTTTCCAAGGCTGCAGCTGATTCCAAGGACACTGATTACATTTAAATGGAGTTCCCTAAAACAATGGGACAGTTTCTTCCTGAAAAAATGGAGTCTCCACTTGTTTGTAACTAAAATCCCACCTAGACACCAGGGCTTTGGCAGCAATATTTGTGTGTTGAGTCCCATTGAATTCCAGATTACATTGGTGTGCCTGCTTTCATGGGGCTGAAAATGTAAATAAAATAGAGGGACACCTATGAATGAGGGGTCAGAAACAGCAGGAGAATGAGGATTCAAAGATTATGGCAGAAAAACAATATTGAGGGCTGAGAAAGCTGGGACAGATGTGAGGCAGTTTCCACCAAATATCAGATACCTTGGAATATATGTGAGCTACCCAGAGTTTCTGAGCAAACAAAGAGTTTATTTAAGGTGTGGGATTCAGTGGCTGGATGCAGACACTTCATCTGGTTAGCACTTTAAAGCTGAAGCACGACGTGGAAAAGGAGCATAAATAGGAGAACTTGAGGTTTGTTCCAATTTTTGCCAAGTCCAGGTGACTCTTGACAGGTTTGGTTTCCAATTTAAGTGCTGAGACTCAGATGTTCAGGCCATGTTATTACATTATCAATGTCCTGATCTCTCCTTTAGCAGTGGTAACAAATCCTAATTTGTTGGCAGCTATTCCACTGTATCCTAATGTAACAAATCCAAATTTGTTGGTCAGGATTCCACTGAATCTTAATGTAACTTGGTAGGAAAACTTGCAATTAAAGGAATTTTTTGGCAGTCAAGACTGGTGACCTCTGTGAAATGTGCATGGCAAGGATGCTGCTTAATGTGCAGTTGTACTTGTTTGAAAAAACTGGGTTTAGTACAGTAGAATTGTGACTGGGATTGTCACCCAGAGAGATGAAGATTGCTGAAAATACTTTCTAAATCTGTGGCCTCATTCCTTTCTGCTTGTATTTATCTTCTGTCTCTTCATGCTCCAGATCTTCATTTGTTTTCATTTAATTTTCCCAAGAACCAGAAAAGGTTTCCTTGGAAGCTCTTTGTGCCCCATATTTTTTGTCAAACATCTTTTCAGAATTTGTCAGAAGTCTGCAGTGGCTCTCTGGTGACTCAGGGATTGCTCTATAACACTGACAAGATAATGTTTAATCATGTATTCTAAAGCAGGAGATTTGGGTCACGGGATTAGTTTGTTAGGAAGCTTCAATCAAGAACATATTAATTAGAATGCATCCTCCATCCAGACAGATGTTTGAATTACTAGAAAAAACAGATTTTTGGATGCAGAGCACTGCAGAAAATAAGATATTTAAAATTTTTAGGGAATACTCATGGATTTAGGTAGAAAAGGGGATGTCAGCGTGTGGCAGTGATCTTGCAAAAACTCCTTTTTCCCTACCCTGTTCTCTCAGTGTGTTCAGTTGAGGAGTTGAGTTCATATTCCTGCTTTAAAGTTTAATAAATTGGGGAATAAAACAAACTTTTCAGGTGTGCAGGGTTAGGACACACAATAATTCTCTTGTGGTTTTGCTTTGCAGGGATAGACAGTCGATACAATGAAGGGTGCAGGGAGCTGGCAAATTATCTGCTCTTTGGTTTGTACAACCAGAACAACAATGACTTTGAAAGGACAGGTTTTCCTGAGGAAGTTCTGGATGGTGAGTAATGTTCTCTAATTTTTTACCTGTTCTGGACAGAAGATGAGCAGAAAAAGGGATTTACAAAAAATAAAAAAAGTCATTAAGTCTCAAGTTGTCTGTATATGCCTGAAAAGATCTTCTTAGAAACACTGCTGAAGGACTCATTTTTAAACATAAAAAGATGTATTTCATATGTTTTATGCTCCACAAATGTTGTAAACTTACACAATTACAGTCCATTAGTTCAGTCAATGTGTGTATGTACATGCTATTAATATTGTGTGATCACACCTCTGCACTTCTAAAGTACTTGAGCTCTTTTTTACTTCCCCACATTAACTCACCTTTGTCATACTTGGAATGTGGCCAATCCCTGTGATCACAGCTTATTATTCCCTTATTTGCATGAAACTTTTGGATATCTCCCCTGTAGGCTGTGGTGTTGATAGTTTTTAGCTGAAGCAACTCTGATGTAATGTCAGGCAAGAGCAGCTGGAGTTTAGAGTTCTGGAAATGCTCTGGGAAGACTCATCCTGACCCTCTTGGCTGCACAAAGGACAGGCTGATGCAAGTTCTGTGCAAGACTTGGGAATTACCCCCCAGTTGTCTGGAACAGTAACAAGTACTCTTGTACTTGGAGCTGTCTGTGGCTGCCAACTGTTTCTTCTGCTTGTTTAAAAGAAATCAGGAATTTGAATTGCTCTCCATTCACATAGCTGAACAATTTTCTTTTCTAATGAGGTGCATAATAGAAAAAATGTTTTCTGTTCAGTTTCTCTTGTGTGTGGAGTCCTGATGCTGGAATATTTGTTGTGCTTGTTGCAGATATAATCATATTAATAAAACCTGACAGTGTTCATCTGTACTGCAACCCTGTGAATTACAATCATCTTTTGCCCTATGTGGCTCACTGGAGGAACTTGCATTTCCACTGTCTGACTGAAAATGAGGTAAGTGAAAAATGAATGCAGACAAGATTTGCTAATGAACTTGTTAATGAACTGATCCTTAAAGTGAAACTTTTAAAAACATTCTTTCCAGAAGCCTTTTTTCTCTTTCCTCCTCAGCAGGGAAGTGATATGTGTGTATATCTGGGTATTAATCATTTGCTAAAGTGTGCAAGAAGAATATGTTGTCAATACTTTTATTTGTTGGAGTGTGAGGACAAATTGCTCCTCTCTCCCACTAATTGCTGTTGTTCTGACCTGAGTCAGTGATCTTTTAATGAGGAAAAAAATGTGGGTTGTGAAAAATGCCAAATGTGAATCAAGTGTCACAGTCAGCACTGAGATTTCCCACATCAGCCTTGTTTGCTGCCAAAGCAATGTTTGCATTGGTTGTCAGTGGTTTTAGAGTATTAGGAAAGATGGGCTTAGCAAGTCCTTTAAAATCAAGAAACTTCATTATATATTTTCATTTTAACTATTAAATTTTTCTGTCAAGAACTATTAACCTCACTTCCACTACATCCCATGACTGTGAGTTTCATCTTGAACTTTAAAGGCAAAGAATTCTAGAAAAAGTCCATTTATTGTTGTGAAGTATTTTTAGAGGAGTAAAAAATGAAAATACTCTTTGTCTGGGTGTAGAATAAGGACCTTTTCATTCCAGTGGAGACTGGAAATGCTTCTTCCTACATTGAGTTCTGTGTAGCTCCTTTTCTAAGTTAGAGTTAAATTGAATTCTGCAGGGAGTGGGTTTGGAGCCTGTGATGATGAGTGAAGCCAGTGGAAAAAGGAGTGGGAAAGTCAGGGAGAGAAACCTTTTGTTCCTTTGAGTTCCCAGCTTGGAAGTGATGGGACTTATAATAGACTGATTGTGTTTTTATGTGTCTGGTTGATAGCTTAGATCACAGAATTGGGAAATAATTCAGGTTGCAAGGGACCTCTGGAGATCATCTTGTCCAACCTCCTGCTTCAGTGGTGAGATCAGATCAGGTTACTCAAGGTTTTTTTGCAGCTGGGTGTTGAAAGCATCCAAGGATGACTGCAGAACCTCTGCTGCATTTTCCCACTCTCCTCCTAGTGAAAAAGAGTTTCCTTTTGTCAAACCCAAACCTGTCTTGTTTTAAATCATGACTTTTGTAATGACCACTGTGGAGAGCCTGATTTCACCATCTCAGTAATATTTTGGTGGGTTTGAGGTGCAGATATTAAACAAGCCTGGATGTCTCCTTCTGGGACAAATGCTGCATCCCACTGATTGTGGTGGCCCTCCAGTTTATAAATACCTTGTCCATGGATCCCAAAATTGGTGGATACAACTCCAGGAGTGCAGCAGAAAGGGATAATTCTTGTTAGGATAGAACAGCTGAGCTCCAGGTTAAAACATGCCACAGCAAAACCTAAAGCCTGGATTCACAAGGCTTTTTTGTTGCCAAAATCCTTGCTGAAAGGCAAATCTGATGCTGGGAGAGCACGTGCACTTTGGAATCAGGAGCAGAGAAGTTCTTACCACACAGTTGCCAGTGCAGCTGCAATCTCAGCTATTGAATTTTAAGCTTCATCTGCTTATGGGCTTTGATATGATTTATCATGGTAAGCAGGAGCCTTAATCACACAGTGTTGCCTTGAAAAAATGGTGTAACTGGCAAGGTGAACCATGTGCCTGTGGAAATGAGGGGAAAGGTTTGATTTTGGAAGCTGAAAACACTTTTCTGCTTCATTGCTGTTTGGTGTGAGTGAACTGAGCACTTCCAGTCACATTCCCAATGTATGAGAATTGCCAGTTTCCTAGATTACTACTGAAAGACAAACAAAACCTTGCTGTGTCAGGCTTTAAGTGCATCCTGTTTACAGGAGAATTGCCTGCAGTGGCTTTTAAGTGCTTACTTTATTGATAGAAATAACTTCATAAAAATGAAACAAAAAAGCACAAGAATTTTAGAAATAAATAAAGCAGTGCTGTACCTGGCTCTGGCAAGACACAGAGCTTCTCCTTCCTTTTTTCCTTTCTACTTGCTTTAACTAGACCACAGGATTTTAAGAGAATTGGGGAAAAAAATCCCATATTACTAAAAAAAAAGCCCACGTTTGAAGTGGCCAAATAGGATAAAATACAGAAATTTGCTGTAGTAAATTTTGGGCTGTCACAGTTGAACTGGCTGTATTTATTCCTGCAACAGCAGATTGTGAGCAAGCCTTTAGCACCCTGCCAAAACCCAAGTTCTTATTCCAATGGCATTTTTAAGTCTTGAGAAACTGGCAGTTGTTTTGGGCTTGGCTTTGAACTGCAACTTTGATCTGGCTTCCTGGGATTGAAGAAGGAGCACACCAAGGAGGAGCTGGGGCTGCATCTTAACTTCAGGATTGGCTTAAAAGAACTTGTTCTCAAAATAAATGTGATGGGTGTACCCTGAAGCTCACAAAAAGTTCATAATCATGTCATTTGCCTTGATAAGAAGCTCAGAGCACTGCACATAAAAATAAAATAAAATAGGCAAAACACCTCTGCCTTCTGATCTTGCTCCAGAAAACAAGTGGCTCATGAAGAAGCCAGCAGGGCTAGACCTGTTGGTTCCAGATTTGCTGCTAAACTGCTTTTCAGGTCAAAGTCAATGTGTTTTCAGGTTTGTGTTCTGTTCTAAAAATTACTTTAGTGTGATTTGTCTCTTCAGTCTGGTTTTTATGCTTTTCTGAGTTAGGATATTTGCTTTTTTGTCTGCTGAAGTCTTCAGTTCAGTGTTGCATGAGGGTTTCTCCTTTTCTTGCCTCCTTCTTTTCCTGCAGTTCACCTCTTCCTCAGACCAAAACTGGTTCTCATTGCCTAATCTGTGACCTGGGGTTTATTCTGTCACTGATTTTCCTTGCTCAGTGCTGTTTAGCTGATAATACAGTATCTTACTTGAATTTTTTTTCCCTCAGTGGTACGTTTTTTGTGGCACATCAGTTGGTATCCTCACAATGACTTTTATCTTTCAAATCTGGATGTGGAAAGACTTCACTGAAGCTAAAGTCTATAATTATGCCTTCATATGTCATGATTAAAAACCTTGCTTTGAAGTTGGATTTTTTTTTCAATTTCCATTGGCCTGAGTACATCCCTGCCATGATGAGATTTCCAAAATCCCATAGCAGCTCCCAAAAAGAGGTGCTTGAGCTTCTGGAGGCTGTAGGTGATATTTTAGTGCTTTACATGCTGCATCTACTCTTTCCTACCAATCAAATTAAGGCCTGCCTAATCCAATTTAATTTTAAATGGCTTCTTTCAGTATGAAGATGAAGAAGCTGCAGAGGAATTCAAGATTTCCAGCTTTGTGGACATGGTCCGGGATTGCAGCCGCATTGGGATCCCCTACAGCTGCCAAGGTAGGGTGGGTTATGCTCAGAGCTGTTGGTTTTTGGGTTTTTTGTTTGTTTATTTATTTATTTATTTATTTATTTATTTCTGTTTTGTTTTGGTAAGGTTTGGATTGAAGGTATTTGAGATGGTACTTCACATTCAGACTTGTATTTTTTTTTAAATTTATGTTAGAGTTTCTTAAGTAATGAGTTCTGTAGTATTTTACTAACAAGGTATAAAGTGGCTCACTATCTTTCTTTACAAGGTCTTTTAAGAAAACTATCTAATGTTTAAATGATTTTTATTTTTAACTCAGTAACTAATCTTTTGTGTCCTGCAATATGGACTTTTTTGTCTAATTACAAAATATTACTTAAACTCATGAAGAAGAAGGTGAGGAAGAACAACTAGCTACTACTTTAAAACTTCTATCTTAGCTTTATATATATTATCATATTTTAAAACTTTAAGCTTTCTACTTTGTGATATTACACACTCTTATTCAAATTATACACTTGTAGTCTTAGTGCTGTCAATCAATTTTGGAAGCCTTCTCTACAGCCTTAGGTTAAATATAGTATTCTCTTATGGGTCTGAGCTTTTCAAAACAGAAAGTTTAAAATTCTCAGCATCTAGAGTTCCAACACAGAGTGGAAGTGTTTTTGCACCCTGCAGCTTCAGGAAATGAAGATTTCGTTGCCTTGGGAGAGAAATAAGGGTTAATAAGTCATTAGTTTCCTTTTAGCCTCTTTTTCCTTAAGAGTTGAATTTCTTTCTGAGAGCTGGAAGCCCTCAGAGTTCATTTGGGGAGTGAATGCCCCCAGCATGAGGCAGAGGAATGATTTGCATTCAGAGCAGTGTCTTGAGCTGCTACAGAAGTTCTCTGTTCCCATGGGAGCTCCAGATAAATCCTTCTTTATGGAAGGGAGGAATAAACATTTCTTTATGCAAGTTTCCTTTTTTAGAACTGAAAAAAAACATCCCTGCATGGCTTCCTGTTGGGATCTGGAGCCAGCCTTGAGCCTCAGCAGTGTAATCTTGCATTCTTTTTTTATTCCTAATTCTTTATTGCTTCCCTTAGGGAAGGGTGATATGCTCTGACTGCCTGAAAAGTCATTAATGGAAGTGCCAGGAGGAAGAGTTTTCCTCTCCCCCAACTTAAAATTCTGATTAAATGGGGCTGATGGAAGAAATTCCTCCCTATGAGGGTGGGGAGGCCCTGGCACAGGGTGCCCAGAGAAGCTGTGGCTGCCCCTGGATCCCTGGAAGTGTCCAAGGCCAGGCTGGACAGGGCTTGAAGCACCCTGGGCTGGTGGAAAGTGTCCCTGCCCATGGCAGGGGGGGATGGGATGAACTTTAAGGTCCTTTCCCATCCAAACCATTCTGGGATTCTGTAATGTTGTATTTACAGTATTTACTTAAGTATTTAATGAACTGGAGTAAGCAAAGCTCCCTCTTTAATATCTTGAATTTTAATTGTTAATCAGCATCTAATGAAGTTTGCAAGGAGATGAGGAATATCCTGAAAAAAGGGAAAAAAAGGAGGATGTAGAGGACCTCCAAAAATTGCCACCTCCACAAAAAATATTTTTCGCTTCAAGATTTTCAGTTGTACAAAAACGGGATTGCTGTACAACTGAATCTGTGAATCCCAAGAGCTCAGGGAGAGCTGAAATGCCAGGAACTGTGAGGGAATGTTGCTGTGCTTGCTTTGCAGGCCACCTGCAGATATTTGACATGTTCATCGTGGAGAAGTGGCCGATCGTCCAGGCCTTCGCGCTCGAGGGGATCGGGGGTGACGGCTTCTTCACCATGAAATATGAAGTGAGTGCTTCCCTTGCTCATTGCCTTTCTCAAGCAGAAGTTGCTCATGAAATTATTCTGTTTGGAAAGCAGTTCTTGAGATGATCTAGTCCTGACTCACTGCTCAAATGAGCTGCTAAATTGGATGGAGGTTTTTGGGATCTTGTAAAACTGGGGCAGGATGAGACCGTGTGGTGTTGGTGAGATTCTGTTCTGGGCTACACAGCACTTTTTCCTGGATAAACCATTATTTGGACATTCTCCCCAGGCCTCTGCTGTGATTTAGAACTCCTTTCCTTTTCCCTTCCCTTTTCCCTTTCCTTTTCCCTTTCCTTTTCCCTTCCCTTTTCCCTTCCCTTTTCCCTTCCCTTTCCCCTTCCCTTTCCCCTTCCCTTTCCCCTTCCCTTTCCCCTTCCCTTTCCCCTTCCCTTTCCTTCTAGAGCCACCTCTACCAATAACCATTTTTTTTACCCCTAGGTGGATTTTTTTTACCCCTAATTTTTTAGATGGGTTCTAGATCTTCAGGAGCAGAGCAGGAGGAGCTGGTTAGTGACAAACACCTTGAGATGAGCTCTGAAAAGAAGAAAAGGCTATTTCTTGGATCACTGGTTTTCACTGAAGAGATGCATCTCCTCTCACTGACATTTTATATTCATGGTCATCATACCCTGCTAAATAGAGCAACAGTCAGGATTTAATTGCTCCTATATTTAATAATGATTTGCTGTTCCACTCTGAGCAACTTATGTCATTGATTTGCCCATTTATTAATTATGCTCTGAACAGCATTTTCAGATGACAGCTTTGCATTTCTGTGCTTGTTTAAAGCTTCTTTGATTTCATTTTTTGATCCTCTGCCACAGCAATGCAGATGTCCCATTTTTCTTATCACTTCTCCATTTTTACAGCCACAATGGGCTTTTGTTTGACTCCTGATAGCTGGAAAACCTCCAGAGCATTAATAGTGCTATTTTTAAAGTCTCATCATATCTATAATTGTACATGCTTGCTCAGAAATATGCTCTGTGAGTTCCTGTGCCTTTCTGAGCACTCTTCTCTTTCCACTGGGTGGAAAATTTTAAGCTTTTTCAGGGTTTTTTCCAGGGGTTTTGTCATTCCATCACTGGTACTGTAACACCTTGTGGTGTGAACCTGCCCAAACCATTCAACACAGAGTGCAAACAGCTGAGCATCTTGGGGAGGGCAATCAGTCACCTTTCTCCATGTCTGAAATGAGTCAATAAAAAATTCACTGGCAATTCAGGAGCTGTTTGGGTCTTTAATTGCCCTTTAATTACCCCAGCTCGTTTCACAGATCTGTAGAGGCTCTGAAAAAAAATGATCAGACAGGGTGGCACAGACAGAACCTCTCCTGTGTGGTCCAGGGAGCTGATATTGTCCCCAAGCACTCCTGAGTGCTTCAGAAGGAGCAGGGAAAATTCCTGGACTCCTTTTTTGAGAGCAGTCATGTTGGCTCTGGCAGTCCAGCTCCAGCTGGAGTTCTTGCTTGCTTCCTCCTTGAAATCATGAGGGGATTTCAAATGGGAAGTGACATTCTTAACTTTGTACATGTTTGTGTGGTTCTGTGTCACTGATGGGGCAGGAAACCAGGCTGGAAATGCATTTGGAATCACTGTAAATCATCTATAAATTAATTTTTCTGCCATTATTAAAAGGGGAGTTTTTTGGTGCATTTTTAGTTCAGACTTCCCTTCTAAGATTTTCCCTGTGCTGTGTGTTCTCTTAGATTTGAATATAATTGAAGGATGATAATTCAGGATTTCCCCAGTCTTTTAAAGGCAGTTGCTCTTTTACTGGAGAAATCAGGGTTGTTCAAGATGCTTTAATTTAAAAAAAATACAGGAATTGAATGGAAGTGAGATCTGGAAAATTGTTATTACATGAGTACCTGGAATAACTGTAAAGCAGTGGGTTAAGAAAATTCCAGCCAATGTTGCATTTTTAACTAAGTGGGTGATGGGGAACCCTGTAAATGCAGAATAATTCAGATACAAGTTTCCCTTAAGAATGTATTTTAAAATATTATTCTTATATGCATCATCCTGCTACTTGGAAGAAAGTATTGCAAAGTTAAACTGTCTAAATTTACATCAGCTTGGAGCAAGTATTGGCTGATGCTCAGGATGACTAAGCCTGGAATTGGCTCTTGGCTGTCTTAACTCACAAAACTCATCTTGCCCTTTTACCTGCACCAGCTCATGCAGTTCTTTGCTATTAAATTGAAAAAAATTGTGAAATGATTTATTTGGAAGATGCAGAGAAAGATTTACACAGAGTTCAGACCCTCACTGGTCAGGTCTTTTGTAACAGAGTGAAAATATTTGTGAAATCAGAGTGGAAATATTTGTGAAATCAGAGTGGAAATATTTGTGAAATCAGAGTTAAGGAGCACTGTTAGACAGGGCAATGTTCCCAGTGCTGTCTCAGCTTAAACCTGAATTTGTGGCCTTCTTTGTGGTGTTTCTCACAGAAATGTGTTTAAAATCTCTTTCAGTTAATGGATGTCAGTGCTGACTTGTGGAAGACCTACAGCAAAATGGATCCTGTGTCCTTGGAGGATTTGCTTTTTGAGGTAATGCAGGTGAAATTTCTGCTTGGTGTAAAAGTGTTGTGATTTTGTTTGGTTTTAATTAAGTTTATGGGCTTAATCTACAGGCTCTGCCTGCTGTTGCTTGCAGGGTCTCCTCCCATTCCTTAAATCTACCACAAACTCTGCAAAACACTAAAATAACTTGCCTTGCTTTCCTTGAATTTATTGCTTTGTCTGAAAATCTCCTAAAATTTTTCCTCCATGTCATTAAACCATGTACAAAATGCATGAAGCTGCTGTGGTTTTGTGTGTTAATCCTCCTTTTGCAGCAAGGAGGGTTAAAAAAATCCCCTTTAACACAACTGTTCTTCCAGGAGAAAAAAAGCATTTTTCAGATGTTTTGCAGCTCCTTTAAGTGGGGAACAGTGACACTCAGTGGCTGCCCTGATGCTTTGGGAAATACAAAAAAAGGGAAGGGATTTCCACATTAATGCCATGCTCTGATCTGTGTGCTAGATTGTATAAATATTAGTATTTATAGTTTATATTTATAATTTATTAGTATTTATACTTTAATAGTATATATATTTTATAATTATTGGTATATATTAATTTTTAATATTTTCCTAGCTTGATAGCAATTTAATATATACAAAATTCAGCAGTAATTATCCTTTATTAATAAAATACTGGTAGTTCACATCAGTTTGGTTGTTCAATCAACTGCTGTAATGAAAATTAAAATATCTTAGTGATTTTACAAGGCTTTCAGTCTAAGTAATCACTATCTGATATTTCACTTCTCCTCTCTATGTGGAAGTGAGATCAATGTTTGAGACTTATCCTACACCCTGAGCAGACCTATTTATTATAATTTGGAGTTTTCAACCTGAAAGTCGTTGTTAAATTGACTTAAATTTTCTGAGAACAATAAATATAAACCACACACCCACAAAAAGACACCCTGAAATCCAGCAGAATGTCCTTATCTTCTAAAATAGATTTATTTTCCTGAGCTTATTGTTTCATTGGGCAGTCTGTATTCCAGTGAAATTTCACCTTTGCCTTCATTTCTCTTACCTTGGGAAGTAATGTCAGATATTTTCCTTCTAGGATTTAATGATTTTTGAACACCAGTGGACCAACTTTTTTGCTAATTTTGACACTGAAATTCCCTTCATTCTGGAACTCTCAGAATCTCAGGCTGGGGAGGTAGGCCTGCTTCAGCAATCCTTGAGTATCCATGCAGAAGGAATAATTATTCAGCATTATTTGGGTTTTTTTTCCCCTATCTCACCTCACTTTTCATGTTGGAGGGGTAAAAATGCATAGTTTGAATTTTTAAAGCCACCACCCACCTTAAAAATCCATGATATGATGGTTTAGAACTGCAGGGGTAATTCAGTTGAGTGTTTGCTCACTGATAATTCAATTTATATCTGCACAGGAGGTATTTGTAGGTAGATTAACTTGCATTTGGATGGAATCTGGTGTGTGCAGGGCTTAACAAGTTGATTTTGCACATCTCAAACCTCAGACATATCTGAGGGGGTAGCACAGAGCATGGGAGAAAACAGCACAGCATTTCTGGGGGTGGCTGTTGCTTTTTTGATGCATTTTGAAGCATTTTGATGCTTTTTTGATGCATTTTGTTGCTTCCTCTGGGACAGTGGAAGGTGTCCCTGCCCATTGCAGGAGGTTGGAACTAAATGGGCTTTAAGGTCCCTCCCAACCTAAATCATTCAATGATTTAATAATATGAGAGACTTAGTGGTGTTTGTGTTTGTTTGTGGAGGTTGGAAATATTTTCTGAGGGTTCAGGAGTTTTCTCTGAGAAGGATAATTCAGGTTTAATTAATGATAGGATATTTCACACTTCTGTTCATGTACTTCTTAATAATTTTTGTTTTCAATTCTTCACAGCCCTTCAGAAGTTATTTCAGCCATGGCATGATCTCAAGCCATATAACAGATAACAGGTAATTTTTACTCATTATTATTATTACTCATTACTCCCTCTGGTGTCACTACCACCTCAATATTTTATTTCCATATCCCTGATGCCATAATGCTTAAAATTATTTTTAGTATCACCTCAGTGTATCAAATCTCATACTGAAAAAACCATGTGCAAAGTTCCTTCCTATCCTGGAAGGATAAGCTGAATTTTCACAGGGTTTAATGCTGTAATTCTTACATATATCATGAAATTTTGTGCATTATGATCAATTCCTTCCTTTTTCCATCCCTGGAAAAGGCTGCATGGGGCTTGGAACAAGCTGGGATAGTGGAAAATGTCCCTGCCCATGGCAGGGGTTGGAATGAGATAATTTAAGGTTCCTTCCAACCCAAACAGTTCCATGATTCTGTGAGAGACTTTTAACCAAAAGTTGTTGTTTAGCTGAAGGTTCTGTTGCAAAATCCACGTTCTGCTGTTTTGAACTAATCAAGGTTTGTTTAGCTAATTCCATCTCTCTGCACATTCTCCTATATTTGGAGTAAACCAGTGGAGTTCAATGTCCTTTATTGCTGGCAGCATCCTCTGGTGTTTACATTGCAATAAAGAAAAGAAAATCCTTCACCTCTCCAGCTGAGTCTTGGGACCAAAGCCAGAACTAAACCCAAAATAATTTTGTTTGTTTACAACACACTCATTTCAGGATTTTTCAAGATGGTAAGTTTTAAACTAAGCAGCTTTTCAAGGCAGTTTAAGATAAAAGAGTCTTCTAAGAGCATTTGGGAACAACCTTGAGATAAGTTTATTGTATTCAAAAGAAATTATCTTTTTAATGCAAGAAGATTTTTTTCTTTAGAACTTGGTCATTTCACTGCGAAGCTTTGTGCAGCTTTAGTAATTTTTTGTTCTTATAGTGAGAAATTCAGCAATTGAAAGCTTTGATTTCATTTGTTGGTTGTAAACTTCCTGCACATATTTTGGTGGTGATTCCCTCTCTCCTCCTCAGCCCAAGCCGGCAGCCCTTTGTCCTGTTTGGCAGCCACTCCACAAAGGAAAACTTGAACACTGGGAACTTTAATTTTCCATCTGAAGGACATCTGGTCCGAAACACTGGCCTTGGTGGAAGCACTGCCAAGCATATGGTAAGGCTTTGGAGAAGTTATCTGAGATTTTGAACGATATTCTCTTTTTCTTTGCGTATTTTTTGTGCTTGTCTTCCATGAGTTAAATGCCTAATTCTTAACATAAAGCACCTTAGCAATCCATCAGTTTAAGGAACCAATGATTTTTCTTGCTCTTTCCAAATTGTACTGGATTCTTAATCAGGGACTGATAAATGAGTTAAAATTTATTCTCTGGAAAAAGACAACTTTTGCTATAAATGGGTGGGGGAGAGGGAAATGCTGTTTGTGTCCTGGCCACAAAGTGAAAAACTTCTGTGATACACTTAACTGTGACACACAGATTCTGTTTTAATCGCATTTTTTTAGCCATTTCTTAAAAAAGAAATGAAAAGCCACTTTTCTTTTGATAACACCTTTGTGAGTAAACCTGGGATACCACCACATATCCAAATTCCAGTGTGTGCTTCAACAACTATTGACGAAACTCTGAAAAACCTTTCCTAAAATTCCAGGACTGTTCTGATAAAGTTGCAAAGATTAACTTGTTTCCATTTCCAAGTAAAAGCTGGGTTGTTAAACATGATTAACTTGTTTCCATTTCCAAGTAAAAGCTGGGTTGTTAAACATGATTAACTTGTTTCCATTTCCAAGTAAAAGCTGGGTTGTTAAACATTTGCTGAGGCCGTGCCTGGGCAGGCGACCCCAGGGAATTGGGATCCTCTGGCTGGAGGGCCTGGGTGGCTCCAGAAGGCAACTTGGCAGCGAAGGAGGAGAGAGGTAGAGTGTGGAGAGAGCTCCCTGCTGCCTCCAGGGGCTCTGGGAGTGGTGTGAGCCCTGAGCAGGTGGATGTGGCTGAGCGCAGGCCATGCTGGAGTGAGAGCATGAGTGAGGTCATGAGTTGATGAGCTTGTCAACATTTCATGTGCAGCTGCCTCAGGGATGGATGGACGTGGGGTTTCTGGGCACAAATCATGTGTGCAGAGCCTGAGAAAAGAGTGGTTTTGCATTTTGGTGAAATCTCATCATCCATTTGCTGCTCTTAACACTATTTCTGTAAAAACATTCAGTTCTGTCTTTCCTTCCCTTGTTAACAATAAGATACCATTTGATACCTTTGAAAATGCAAGTACTTTTTTATTCTGATGTACTTGCCCCATCTGTTGTCCTCAGATTCTGATGCTGTTCTTAAAAAGGTGGTTTATTTACAGGTACAGGTGATACTGTTTTAATAGGGTGTCATGAAAATAGTAAATAAGACCAAGTGCCAGCGTAGTTATGGGACCCTGACACACTTTCCTCTTCATGAAAAGAGCAGTTGACATAGGAAATTGAAAACACAAGTCAGAGCTCATCTCCTTTCCAAAGTCTTTCAACCATTCAGGTCAAGTCAAAAGTGAAATAGACCTTTGAAAACGTAAGTTGCTTTTTCACAATCCAGTTCCGTCTGTGTTGTAAACTTCTGTAGTCTGTCAGTGCTTAGAAGATTTAAGGGGAACGTAGTTAATTGTTAATTATTGTACCAATTTGTTTTACTGATGTCTTTTGTATCTCATTAATACTGACTGCTAGGTAGTGCAGTGTGTATCTCCAAAGGGACCTCTGGCTTGTTCAAGGACCTATTTTTTTGGAGCCACTCACATTCCTTTCCTGGGTAAGTGCATTAAATACACCAAGGCAGTTATTACCTCTGATTCCATGAAAATTTGTAGCAATTAAAGGCTTTGCTTCTTTTAGAAGTGGTAAATTCTGTAGCCAGTGCATGAAGTCATAGCAGATTTTGTGGGTAAGATCTGTCAGATCTGAGTGTTAAACATAAAATCTGTCAGATCTCAGTGTGCAGACCTTTTTTAAAGTATTAAACAAATGTTTAAGTTCATGTTCCATATGGATTTATAAAAAAAACAGTCTCCAAAATACAGTAATTCAAACTGGGAGTTGTCAAGTAACTGGATTTTTAGAAGGATGAAGGAAATTCTTCCACTCCTATCTTTTATCCTCAGTATAGTGAGTTACAGGAGCTGTATTCCCAAATAAAAACAAGCCATGTAACATTTCTAAAAACCATTTTCTTATGTATTTTAAATGGCTGGAAGAGTCCATGGATGAAGTCAGTCCTTAGGGTTATCTTGAAACTATACTGGGCTCAGTAAAGCTGAAGAGAGGGTGGTTGGAGGATTGGAATTACAGCCTAGTAGCATAAAATACTGAATTAATTCCATGTAAAATGTGCAGCAGAAATGTTCTCAGAGTGCTCAAACCAAACCTTTTTTTAAATTATTTATATTATTTTTTAATACAGGAAATGACAATGAGATGCACAAGCAAGCTGAGCAAGTGTAAGCTGCCAATTTTTTATATTATTCCTTAACTCTTCTCTCTTTCTACCTCGTGGCAGTAGGTGAAACCTGCTTTTAGTGGCTGTTGGCATTTGAAGAAACATTTTTATTCAGAATAATGTGCATGGGACAGGGTTTCAAAGGCAAAATGCTTGTGGGGAGTTTTAGTGGGTACATGAGGAGTTGTTAGGAATGGAAATATTAGTAAATTTTGCTCAAATTTAGTAAAAAAATAATCTTAACTGTTACTTGAATAGTTTTTAAAGATAATTCATGTAAACCAAGGGGAAAAAGTCTCTCACACTGTAGCATCTTGCACACATAGAGGAAAAAGTAATTTTTTGACCAGCTTCATTAACAATGAAAGATTTCTGATGCTTAGTGAAAATGCCAGCAGGGAACACTCAAACTTGTGAAGAAATTCACTATGTTAAAGTTAGATCAGAGTTAATTTTTCCCAAAAGTTGGGAGGCTGCAAAGCTTCTGCACATTTTAACCTTCTCAAAATCACACTTTGTTTATCCATGTTGATGTCCACTTCCTCTGCATGTTGTAGATCCCTGTCCAGCTTGGAGAACACAGTAGATAATCTGCTTTGGTCCTGCTCTCTCTCTTGATAAATCAGACTTTTCCTTAGAGATTTTGTCCTCCTTGTTAGTTGGGATCATTTTGGGAGCCTGTTTTTGCTTCTGCAAAGCTGCATGACCTGATAGCAAGATATTAAAATATTAAAGGTGTGTCAGTATTAAAGTACTGTCACACTAAATACTGTTCACTCTTGGTAACTGTGAGACATAAAAATGGAATTACTGCACTGAGCAGCAGATTTTCCTTTTTTTTAGAGAAAACTGAACTCCAACAAGTGTTTCTTCTTGCATCTACATACTGCTCCAGCATTTTTTGTCCTCCTTCAAAAATCCTTTGTACTAAATACATTTGGATCAAGATGAGAAGCTCTAAACAAAGCAGGGGTTGATAAAGGCAGTAATTTAAAAATAATATCTTTTTCTTGGAAGCATCCCTGTATTGGTTCAAATAATCTAATTTCAACAATAGTAGTATAATTGTCTTTTTTGACAAACCTGAACTCATGATTTTCGACTTAGTTTGCAGCTGTATCCTGTAACTGCTTCCTACAGTTGTTAATATTTTATAAAAAAGGAAATAAAAAGTGTTTTATGAACACTATTTATTCGAAATTTGGCTGTACTGATTGCCTGGAGTGCATAAACCAACTCTGAAAATTGAAGGGTAAACTGGGATAAATTTTTTAGTTTTATTTTTATTTTAAGAAAATGCTTCAAAAGCAACACAAAAGAAATCCTATGCTGTTTTTTGGTTGGTTTTTTTTTCACTGCTAGCTTTAAAATGTTAAAATGGGAAGAAGAATAAGACAAAGGACACCTCACTTGCAAATATATATTTGAATTTGAGTGAAAATAGGAATGGTTACAAAGTCTGAAAGAATTACAACAAAAAGGAATTACATTGCTTTAGTGAAACATGCTAAGTGCATATGAAAGCACAGGAAATTACAATCCAGAAACCTCACAAAACAGTGAGAAAGCTGAATTTTAAAATGACTTGCTGCTGTTGGGGATGATCAAAGACAAGTTTTGGTGCATTTTGAGCTTCCTCCATGTTTGGGATCTTCAGATGCTTTTTTTCCATCCTGCAGGAATGCTTTGCATTTGGCTTAAATGCTGTATCCTTCTCTTTCCTCCCCCCTCTTCCCTCCCTCAATATTGGCAGTGGAGTAATGAGAAAACTTAAAAATTTGGGGGCTGATTTTGTTGGTCTGCTCATCTTTTTGTTGAAATTTAGCAGGAAAAGAGAGGCTGATGTTGCTTGGTTGGGCACATGTGGGTTTTTCCCCAGTGGTTCTGGAGCTGTAAATGTGTCAATAGCTGAAAGTCCCTCCTGGCTTCACCTGGCTTTGATTTATTTCTGTACAATTTTCTCAGGCCCCTTTTAAGAAGGGAATTGGACTAAGCTGGGATGGAGATTTCATGGAATTGTGGAATGGTTTGGGTTGGAAGGGATGTTTAAAGGTCATCTCATTCCAATCTCCTGCCAGGAAAGGGTGGGACAGCAGGGACACATCCCACTATCCCAGGTGGCTCCAAGCCCTGTCCAGCCTGGCCTTGGACAGTTCCAGGGATCCAGGGGCAGCCACAGCTTCTCTGGGAATTCCATTCTAGGGCCTCCCACCCTCACAGGGAACAATTCCCTTCCAGGATCCCATCTATCTCTCCCCCATATCAATGTGAAGCCATTCCCTCTCTCACTCCAGGCCCTACATTTAGGATGTGATTCTTAAACCCAACTGCAGCAAAAGGCAACAGTAAAACAGATTTTTTACTCCTGACTATCAAAAGCACCAGATACATTTATGTCAAGAGTTATTTCCCTAAAATATCCTGTAATTTGAGCAATTTCCTCGCTCTAATTTAATTTTCTTAAGCAGAAAGCTTAACTATAAAACTACTTCACTTATTCCAACAAAGACCCCTTCAATATTATTAAGGGAGTTGTGCAATGAGAGGAAAAACTGCTCCTTTTAAGAGAGGAGGAAGAAAACTCTGCCTGTCCAGTAAATGTTGTGTTTGTATTTCTCTTCAGTACGCTGTTGTCGCAAATATATTCTGCTGTTGTAGAGGCTGTGCTTGCTGGCATTGAGTGCTATGCTAAAACTTCCACTGAATCCAAGGTAAATGAAGTTGGTAAATGAAATTTAATTGTTCTCTCTCTGTAATTGTTGATTTGGATTGCTTGCAGTATGAGATTTACGTGCAAACCAAAAAGAAAACCAAAAGAATTCCCCTGTTTCTCTCAATGGAGTAACTCAAGGTTCATACCCTGGCCTCCAGCTCTGAATTCTGTTTTAAAAAAAATAAAATAAAAGACAGATTTCAGAGTGTGTCTAATTTTACCCATCTCCAGTTGGTTTTCCATCTTCTCATGAATTTTCCTCACCTCATAGTAAGGAAAATGAGATCTGTTAAAGAACAAATTTTAGCCTGGTGCATCAGTGTGTTACTGTTTAGTGTCTCTTGTTGGTCTTAGGGGTGCTCCTGGAGCTGCTGGGATGTGGAAGGATGGGAAAGTAAATTTTATTCTTTATTTCCTTTTTGCAGGCAAAGGAGGTGGCAGAGCAGGTGCTCCTGTCAGTGTTAGACACCCTTGGCTTAGCACAGCTGAAATCTGCTTTACGGTGTGTATTTCCAGAGTTCCTCATTGCTCATTTGGCCTCTTTGGGGGGAAAAATCAATTATAAACTGAAAAATACTAATTTTAAATTGAGCTTGCCTGACTGCCAGATTTCAAGACTTCATAATGCATTTAGCCTTTAAAAATCATTATAATTATTCCATTTTCCAGTTCTCTTAATCACTTACTTTGCTTTAAGTGTATTCCTGCTTTTTTTTTTCCATTTAAAAGTATAAACCACACATTTCACCTGTACAATTTCTGTTCTACAGCTCCAAAATTGCTTTTCAAATCCAGGCTGTGAACAACCATGGCAGGTTTGTATCACTGTCTTACAACTTCTTGTTATTAATTAGTGCTTTTCATACATTAATAAATTAATTTTTCTCCTCCTGGAACTCCTGCAAAACCCTTGTGTTTGATTATTGATTATTGTGTTTGATATAATCATGGATTATACAAGATGTGCTAAATGCTTTTGTGTATGAGGTAGTTCAGTGATTTCATATCTGTAATTCTGTGGATTCTTAACATTAAAAGGAATAAAAAGAGGTTGGGCAGACTAATTTTTATTAACTGTTAATGAGTAGAAGCAGCATGAGCTCATTAAGAGTTTCCTTTTAAAGGTGCTTTTAACATAGTTGATTATCACAAGCTTGTGCTTATTTAATCCCCACACTAATTGACTGTAATGACCTGCACAAATAAGAGTTTATTTTAAAATAAAACAGCTTTTTTGTCTGCTGTGGAGTCACAGAAAGATGATCTAACATTTAAATATTTAATTATCATTGTTGTTCTAGAATTACTCCATTAGATAATGAGGACAGCCTGAGTCTGATCAAAACGGTAAGAAATAATAATATTTATTTGTTTAATTAGAAAATAGAGCTCAAGTGTTTGTTTTTGCTGGGGCATACTGAGATTTTTATGTGAATACAAGTGTAAGGGGAGACATGAGAGAGATTTCAGATGTTGGACCAGGTTTAACAAGAAGTCAGAATTCAGAATAAAACATTAACACAGATTTATGATCTCAGGCTTTAACCACAATATAGAAATAGTGGTTTGGGATGTGTGAAAAATATAAATTTTGCTTTTTCAATTGAAATATTTCAAGTTCTGCTTTCCCTTCCCTCCAACTGCTGGATTGCTGCAGGCATCCATGATGGTGTTTGACATTCCAGACCTGCTCACGGGAAGAGGATGCCTGGGATCTGTTGTGTTTTCAGAGTCCTTCCTGACATCACAAATACAGGTCAAAGAAAAAGGTGAGTGGTTTAAATTTTAAAATTCAACACCACTCTTGTCCTTCTGTTGGCTTTGCTGTGATGGGAAAGCCAAAGGAATTTCCATTGGATGTTCTTGCTGTTACCCTGATGGGTTTGGAACACTGAGAGCAAAGAAGAAGCCATGGAAAGATCAGAATAAAACAGGATTTCTTTGGAACTCTGTAGCAGCTCTGTGTATGTCAGAGCACTAGAGGACTGAGTGTTACTCTGCTGTGAAAGCTTCATTTAAACACCTAGAAATCCTTAAAATAATAAGATTTTCATATTTACTAAAGAAATTTCAAGTCTTAAAAGTAACGTACTGGGCATTCTGAAATACATGGGTGGTATAAGTTTAGTGGCCATGCTGATATTAGGTCAAAGGATGAATTTGGTGATCTTGGAGGTCTTTTCCAACCTTAATAATTCCCTGATTCCTCTGCTTTGCTTCCCGTGGCTTCCCTGCAGATGGCAGCATCCATCCAGACTCCAGGCACGTTATCCTGACTGCAGCTATCCCAAGATTTGCTTCCTGGCTGGTGAGTGAGAGCACAGAGCCTCAGCTCAGCTCATCCACAGGGCAAAACTTGCACTGGAAGTGGGCATGTCTGAGGGAAAATATAGAACTTGGGCATTGAAACATAATGTTGTAATATCAACATACCCTGTTTTTTTAGATTGGGACAGTAAGTGAAAAACTAAGTGGAAACAAGCTGATGGTTCAATGCATAGCAGGAGTTTTAAATTATTCCATTTTCACCTTGTTAGGTTTTTATCTTTTTAAAGGTCTGGTTGTTTTTGAAGTGACTTCTGAAAATTCTGTTTGTTGTGGGGCATTTTAGATCACCCCAAAAAAAGGCAAATTCTGATTCAAAACCTCTGATGCATGAGATGATGTGTGAGAGATAGAATTCCAAAGGATATGACAAAGCTGGGCATTGCCCTTTGGCAATGCATGCTTGAACAACATTAATAAATAAAATTGCATGCTTTCTATCTATATAATATTTTAGTCTATAAAACAATTTAATGGGGAGAATGTGGTACAAGAAATTATTTTGGTAATTTCTTAAATTACCAAAAATTACTTAAAATACATGGTAACACAGTATTGAGAGCACAAAATTGTTTTTAAAACACTCTGGGCTCAGGGCTTTTTCTGTCTGTGGTACCTGAGGTTCTTGTTGGCCTCAAACCTTCTCTAACACTTTTTATTTAATGTTAGACTTGTTTTATTTATATAAATCTCGATTCAAATGGAAGCTCTTTCTGGTTGCAGGTTGAAGACAGTGATGTGAAACTGTCTGAAAAGGCACAGCAAGTATTGAAGGTAAAATTAAATATTTTTGTTAAACTAAAGAAGATACACTTTGATGAACCAGTATTTGAAAAACTTGAGCTACTACCAGACTCTCTTTTTATTATGTGTGTTATTTCTTTTCTACAAGACTTGCCTGTTCTGCCCTGTCTTTTAAAACTTGGACATACAAAATAATTTATTGTGTGTAAAAGTTTGAGGGTTTCTTTATTTCAAAGAATCACAAAACCCAAGAGCAAAAAGAGTCCTAATAAAACTATGATTTCATGGAAGTCTCACTAAACATTGCTCATGGAGCTCATGTGTTTCCAAAAGCCCCTAAAACTTGATGCAACTTTCTTTTAACTTAATTAGCATGCTAATGTCTAAAGGAAAACACTCTAAGCACTAGGAAAAAAAAAGTTTGGAATCTGGAAACATCTTAAATCACATGAGTTTCACATTTGTGGTGCAATTTGTGGTTCCCAGGAATGTTCATTATAAATAGATTTATTTTCATGTAATATACTTTTAGCTCAGTAGATTGACAAACTAAGAACAAAAAGCTCCAGCCTTGTGGTTGTGACAATAACTTGTCACAATAACTTCATAGCTGCTGGCAAAACCAAAATGGGGAGAAGGCTTTTAAAAATTATCCTTTTGCCTTGGTCTCTTTCCCTGGTCCTTCTTTATCCATGCAGGATAAAATCTTTTAAAGTTCTTGACTGATGCTGTTTGAAAATAAAATATTTTCTCTTGGAGCAAAAGCAGGAGAAAATGTTCCTGCCTGGATTGGTCCTTGGTCCATTCTGTGATGTTGCTGTTTGTTTTTTCCTGTTTAGGAAGACAAATCTTTCCTGGGCACTTTACTCACTGGGGGTGATGGAGTTTATATCTGTTCCAGCAACCCACAGGCCATGCCTGCAGAAGGTGAGATCCAGTAGGGTTTATTTTTGGCTTGTTTTTTCTTGTTTTGGTGGTTTTTGTTTTGTTTTTAAACATGAGAGGAAGATTCTGGGATACACACTCTGGTAAGCCACACTGTGCCATCATCTTAAACTAAATTTGCCTTTCCAAGTCTCTTGTGTTTAATTCCATGTCTGCTTCATTTTTTCCCCAACCCCTCACTAAAAGTCCTGGAAGGAGAATTCCTGCTGAGCTTTGGGCACTGAGGCTTTGCAGACCTGGCAGGTGGGAGGTGGCTTTTCCCCACAGCTCACCTCCACAACATGCACAGACTGGCTCCTCCTGTCCTTAACAGATGAGCTGCCAGATGTTTTCTGCCTTTTCTGTCTCTTATAAACTGAGATTGGAAAATTTGGCCATTTCAGGAGTGCTGTGGGCTCCCAGCTCAGGAGGAGAAGGCAAATATTCCTCTCAAAGCCTCCTCCTGGATCTGACTTGTTCCAGGTTTCTGCTGCTGTCATTTTCTCTCAGGAATTCAGAGTTTGTCAGCTCAGGTGCTCACTGTGCTACAGAAAAATGCCTGATTTTGGTCCTTCTCAGATCCAATCCAATTATAGCTTTTTGACACAAGATCCCTCGCAGCAGTCTTGGATTATTCCTCCTCTTTTGGTGCTTTTGCCTTCAAGAACTTAAATAACATGAATATCCCAGGAATGAGACTGAAGACAGTTTGATAGGACTGCTAAATTTCCCTCCCTCCTTGTGCCTTGAATTAATACATACTTTTTAAAGCATAATATTTTATATTCTCTGTATATGTATTTTATACAGAGAAGGTGTTGCTGTCACAGTGCTGATGTGAGCAGGAGGTGGTGAATATCTGACATTAAGTGCTTGGTGCTGACAGTCTTTAGAGGAGAACCTTCAGCTTTATTGTCTTTGCCCTGGAGTGTTGAGGATAAATAATGATGTGCAAGGCAATTAAACAGCAACCCTCACATAAGGGCAGCTGCTTTTGCTCTAATTGATCAGATTTCAAAGAGGAGAGGTTAATGCAGAGTGTGATGTTCAGCTGTTTTGCAATGCAGTGCTCTGGGCACTTGTTCACTCAGTAAATAACTGAAGAACGCTGGATTATTTTTTTTTAGCTTTGTTAAAACTGGCTCTGTGTGCCCCCAAAGCAGCAATTTGCTTTTTTCCTTTTTTAAATTTTTTTTTTAATAATTTTTTTCTTTTAGAGATTTGTACAGTTCAATGTTTTACTAAATCTTGAGTTACAAATAGATGCTATAAAGACCATTATGAAACACTGCAAGGAACATGAGATTTTTTAGGTGCCACGTGGCAGTGAAGCTGATTTTGTTCCCCAATTTCTTGTGCTCAAATCTGAGCTCTGCTGTATCTGGCACTATGAAGTGCAAAAGGTGCATAAAATTCATGGAATAGTTTATGTTGGAAAGGACCTTAAGGAAAATTTAGATCCAACCCCTTGCCATAGGCAGGGACACTTTCCACTAGCCCAGGTTGCTCCAAAAAATTTAATTATTAAGTTAAATTTTAATTTAAAATTAAAAGGTAACTTTTAAATTAATTTTAAAGTTTAAATTAAACTTAGCATTTAAATTTTCCACTTAAATGTTTTTACATTTCAGTTTGTTACGATGTTTAAAATTTCAATTGTTTTGGATGCAATCTTTACTTAAGTTCTTGTGTTGTCAATTTTGTATTTTTGGAAGTTTGAAATTTGACAGGATGGAATTTTTTTGCTTTTAATTTAAAAAAAGTGCCTCAGAATATTTATGATAAATGATTCTGTGGGGTCAGATTAACTCAGATGCAGTCATGATTCCTGCCCTTAGTAGTGAGATCCAGTAAAAACTGAATGGTTGTAAATGTTATACCAAATCAAAGAAATATTTTTATGTAATAAAAATAAATATCACTAAATATTATCCAAATCACATTTACTGCTTGTTAAATACAACAAAATCCTGCAGGAACATAGATTTCTCCCTCAGGAAGAAGAGACAGTCATCATGAGAAGCTGAAATGTTGATTTATACCTCATACAATTCTTTATCCTTCAAATTCTAGGCAAATTGTATTTCTTTTCTGATGGAATTCTGTTCTGTGATCCCCACCACGGCAGCATTTCCATTTCCAAGAACCACATGAGTTCCATTTCTCTCTATGATGGGGTGAGTGTTTTGTCCTTTCTTTCTGTTGTAAAGTTTACATCAATTTTTAACAATGATTCTCTTGGGTCCTGGTACAAAGTTCAGATTTCAGCTTCAGTTTTAAGTGTCTGTACAACTGTAATAACTGCAAATCTCTGCAGTTTTGGTGCTGATTAACTGAAATTACTGAGTAAGGAGGAGAGAATTTTGTATTTGAGTTAGGAATGTGCTGTTAATAGTGTGAAAACTGCTTTTTCTTAAAAGAAACATCACAGAACATGACATTCATCAAACACCTCACAGTGTGAAGGGATAGATAGAGAAGAGTTCAAGGTGTGCTGAAGTCATAGGGTGTTTTGGAGGGTGAAATGCTGCCTTTTATTAAAAATATATTTAAATCTCTCACTTGGCCACCAGAGCAGGATTCAGGCTCAGTGGGAATTGAGAAGTTAATGATGGCAACTCAGGTCTGTCCACCTCGAGGCAGAAGCACTGGGTTCACCATCACTTCTTCAGGGTGGAAAAGAGATTATTTGTGTTGGTTACTGTTTCCTAAACACTGGGGGAAAAAAAAAACAGTTTCCTTTAGTTTCCCTTTTGTTCAGGTACAGTATTCCCTATTTATTCAGTGGCCTCCTGCAGCATTGTGCTGGGTGATTTCATCCCACAATACAGGAAACCAGTAAAATACAATAAAAATGTGATTGAATTGACATGAAAACACAGCAGCTCAGAGACTCTTACCTTAGCTGCCTTTTCTTGGACATTATATTGATTGCCCCTCGTTTAAGGAGCTATTTTAACACTGACCTTCCTTTGATTGTTTGAGTCAAGACACTCACTTTCATAAAAGTTGCTATTTCTGGGACCTGGCCATCATTCTTGAAATGATGCCAGATTTTTGTGTGAAGCTAAGCCTTGACAGGGAGTGTATTATTGTTCTACTGACTTGGCAGAATATGAGGGTGGAGGGTTTTGAAACTGTTAAGAAGTGACAGGAGAAGCAGGGCTTGCTCTTTCCAAAAGTTATTGCAGCAATATGGATGGGAAAGAAAAAGGAGAATTTAATGTTCTGATTAACATAAAAGATACCAAACTTTGAAATGATGCAAAATGCAATTTTTAGCAGCTTTAGCATGATGCCTATGAGAGATTCTTCTTTTTAACTTGAAAATATCTGTAGTTCTGATCCAGCACATGCTGCAGACTCCTGTGATGTGAGGAACTGGGCACTGAGCTGCCCCTGAACTCCTGAAATCCCTGGGATTCATGCATGGAGGGCAGGGGAGATTCTGGCCATTCATCAAGTGACCAAATATCACCAAGCAATATTTAGATTTCACAACAGCATTAGATCTTGTAAAGCTTGGAGCTGGCTCCTTTCAACCTCGTGTCCCTGGGGATTATTATTGCTGCTGCTGCTGCTGCTTTTCAGCTTTTTTCAATTTGTGGAGCCCAAAATGTTTTCCAGGAGCAGAATTTGTTGGACACTTGTCGTGCTGACAGCAGTGTGGATGAGTTGGCCTTGGAGTCACTTCTCAGGAAATCTCTAAGCCATCCTGCAGAATCCAGGGTCTGTGGATTGTTCCAAAAGCCAATTTCTCTTAAAAGAAATTGTTCTCTTTGAGGAGAATATTTTTGTATGTTCTTCAGTAACCTCAGTGACTTTGAGAGGATTATTTTTATGATTAATCCCTCAGTCAGCAAAGCAGAGAGATTCTGTTTGCAAATGTCTCTGAGTTGATACCAATTCTTATGTAACAGTTCCCCAACTTGAGCTTTTTCTCCTCAACAATGAGTACAGTGAGTTCTTTGCCCATTTCTATTGAAAGTGAAGGGGATGCCACTAAAATTCTGATTTGAACCCTACATAATTGAATTCCCATTTCTCAGAAATGCTTCATGCTTCTAAATTGTTCTGATTTTCTAAAACTTTGATGTGAAAAGGGTTATAAGTGAAAAGGACTTGAATATAAAACACTTCAGCATCCTGCAGATTTGTGTATAAAATCCTGTCCTGAATTTTAGAGTCATGGAATGGTTTGGGTTGGAAGGGACCTTAAAAACCATCTTGTTCCACCCCCTGCCTTGAGCAGGGACACTTTCCACTTTCCCAGGTTGCTCCAAGCCCTGTCCAGCCTGGCCTTGGACACTTCCAGGGATGGGACATCTCCCACCACTCTGGGAAAAAAAACAAAAAAAACCAAAAAAAAACACCCCAAAACAAACTAAAAAATAACCCAAGAAAAACAAGTCAGTGTTTTCTCAGAACAAAAATTGAGCCTGATTTCAGTGCTCCTGAGGGAAACACAGCCTGAGGGCTTCAGCCTCCCTTGTCACCTTTTTAGGTGGCATTTAATTTATTTTCCTATTTTATTTATTTTCCTATTTTATTTTCTATAAGACAAAGAGTTTGTTGTTTGAAGCAGTAGCAGAGGAAGGTTCTAGATTTTGGTGTGGACAAGAGAAGATAGTAAAATTTAAGCTTTGTTTTCAGGACAAAAGTTGAGTGCTTCAATCAAACTCAGATCCTTTGTTTTAAGCTTTTGATATCTCCAGTAGCTGCAGAGTGGAAACTTAGGGGTGCTCCACCCCTCCTGCTCCATTCTTATGCCATGCAAAGTAGAAAATGTGAATTTTAACTTGTCCTGTTTCTTCTTTTTCCAGGATTCCAACAGCATTGTTGCTGCTCTCTTTATAGACTTCAAAAGTTCCCTGCTTCCTCATCTCCCCGTTGAATTCCACACCCAGAACAACTTTCTGATGATTGCACTTTTCCCCAAAAGAAAGATTTATAAAGCTTTTTATTCACAGGTAAAGTGAAAAAAGTTTGGTTGGGGTGGGGGAGAAACCACATAATTGCTCTGGGTGTTTAAGATGTGTGAGAAACTCAAATTTCTGGATGAATTTCCAGTGATGGTGCTGCTCGTTGTGTTTAATGCTCCCATGTGCTTTCACTTTGCCTTCTGAAGGCAGCCAGGGCTCTAAAATCTCCTTTTCTGAGCTGCATTTCAATGTAGCTCTGGTGTCTAATTTGCTGCAGGGATTGTATGGAGTGGCAGAGGTTCCATTGTGTGTTTTTGTGGTCAGACACATTTGGATCGTGATCCTTGGGGAAGTGGAGTTAAAGTTTTTAAGTCTCCCATATGGCATTGTATTATTCCCTGAGTAGATTGGCTTCTTGCATTGTGCTGCAGAGGCTTTTAATAAACCCAACTTTATAACAATGGTGCTTTTGAGGAAATGAGCCTGGAGATTTTAGGACTTCACAAGGGTTTTAGGATGTGCTCATCACACTGGGTTGGAAAAGACCACCTAGCTCAGTGAGTAGTCCCCACTGGTCCTATTAATGGTCCCATAAAATGTCTCCTCCTTTTATCTTAAGTGTTTAAATTCCTCCCACTGTTCCACTCTGTGAATGGTTGGCAATCTGTTGTTTGTTTGTATTTGAATTTTCAGCCTATTTTATTAATTCTACTTCTATATCTGTTTTATTTTTCTTTTCTCTTGGAGAACACATCCTCGAGATACTCACAAATCTCAGACCTATTCTTTCTGCTTTATTTGACCTAATAAAACAAAACCAGATTCTTTTAATCTGTGCCTATAAAAAGTTCCTTTTTCTTCTGATAGTTGTAATGCTTTTCTTTTGATCTGGTTTTTGGCTGTAGATATCCAAACTGTTTGTAGTGTCTCAGATGAGGGTGTTTGTTTCCCCTGTTGCTTTTTCTCAGGGCTATTTATTCCTGTCTCCTTTGAGTTAATTTTTTTTAGCTGAATAGTTCCACACTGAGGTTTAATTTGGGCAGTTTAAGTTTCTCATTTGGCACCACACCGGTGGCTTTGCTCAAGCAGATAAAACAAATGTTTTGTCTTCAGGATGTTCTCTGATGAACAAAACTTCATCAAATTGACTGTACCTGATTGTGTAAACCATGGAAATAGATTACTGTGTTTTGGCAGTATTTACCTTCAGGTGTTTATTGATTTCCTTTCTAAAATTCTTTCTAAAAGTCTGTGTAGCCTCACAGGTTACAAAGATTCACTAAAATTTAGGTGCTGCTTCTACTCTTCTCAATTATCTGGCTTGATACCTCACTCATTGAAGCTACTTTGATTATTCCAAGCCTCCTGGAATTAGGGAATTGAAACTACCCTGTTATTTGTTAAAAACTGAGATGTTGGGCCTACAGAGCTGAAATCTGCTGTGCAGGATGAGGTGGTGCCTTTCCCATCCTCACTAAAAGGGTACAGGAGGAAAATTTGTTTAGGCTTTGGGATGTGTTGATTTCTCTCATTTTTTCTTTGATGCCATAGTAGCTCTTTTTTAAACTTTCCTTAAGTTATACAAAATGGCCTGATGCATTTCTTCTGGGCCTGAGATATTTCTGTATTTCTAACACTTGTTAGCCTGACCTATGTTTTCACTCTATCCCCAACCCTTTGACTCTTAGAGAACAAAAATTTCCCTTGACCATTCCTTCTTTCCATCCCTCCCAGGCATTTCTTTGAGTCCCTTCTGTGTGTTTTGAAGTGATTGTTTCTTCAGTTGTGTGGATCCTTCTGCATGAGCAATATTGCCTTTGTTAGTATCAAAAGTATATTTTATTTTGATGGTTTTTATCTCCTACCCTTGTGTTTGGGATGCTGAGTTTTTAATGGAAAGCAGTCGTGTCCCCCCCAGTTGTTTTGTCTTGCAGACAGTTATTGTGAAAAATGACAATGGCTGTTGCCTTTACTTATGAAGAGAAGGGAAATTCCAAACACTGACAGAACTTTGTGATTCATCTGAATCTGATTTCTAGGTTCCCAGTGCCATTCAGATTAATGTGTCTTGGCTGGAGCAATTGGATGTGAGCCAAAACATTCCCTAGAGAAACCAAGGGTTTCCTTTTCTTTTGGGAGGGAACAGAGTTTTTCTTCAATTTCGAGTAATGATTGCTGCAATCTCACCTCATGAAAATTACAGCAGTGCTTCAAAGAGACTTGAATTAATTCAGTTCTGCTCTAGAGCACTTGGGCTATAAACACCTACATTTTTATCAGGGAAAACGAGGCTGTTTCAGTGAATTCCTAAAGCACTTCCAGTCTAGCCAAAGAAAAGGTTGAAAAATCTGATCAGTGGATTTGAATTCTTAAATTGGAACAAGGCACATCTCATTCCAAATCCTGCCATGGGTAGGGAACCTTCCACTCTCCCAGGTTTCTCCAAGCCCCATCCAACACCTGGACACTTCCAGGGATGGGGCAGCCACAGCTTCTCTTGCAGCAGAACCTTTATTTTGCAATATTGAATGGCTTGTGAAAATGTGTCTGTTTTATTAGGTGAGCAAAACCAATTCCTAAACAAATTCACAGCAAATTTGGAAAGTAATGACACTCATGCATAGATCTGGTTTATTCCAGGTTTTCTCTTCATGGAAAAACCAGACAAACTCAGGATTATCTTTAAGGGTTGTCCCAGAAGAATTCCTGTCTGAGGAACAAAAGAGGCTGTAAGTTCTGTCAGTGCAGTGCAGTTACACAGAAACTGCAATCAGAAAAATGCTGTTATTTATTGGTTTTGATAATAATTAAATTTTGATAATAATTTTTTAAAAATGGTGCATTCTTAGTGCAACACTCACTTTATTTATTTTTTGTACCGTTTAATGTGTACCCATGTGGTTTAAAGAAGAGAAATTTGCAGGTTTCTCCTTTAAGTAATTAATTAATTTCCTTCTTTTAGGCATTCCACTGTTCAGAAGCTCTTCAATGCCTTGTCTTTTGCTTCTGGGGAAAGATGCAGGGAGCTGAAACTGTCTGCTGCCATTCCAGGGTTGGAGAGGTGAGAAATTGCTTTTGTGCTCAAGGGATTCATTCTGTCAGAAATGAGACAAAAATGTTTTGGTAGATGTGATAGCCGTCTAAAAATGTTTCTTAAATAATTCCATCTTTACACGAGGATGTTTTTATTCTGAGATGAATTATTTCCTCTCTAGCTTGACCTTTTCATACTCTTGTTTTAGTAATTTCCCAGCTATTTATATGGATGAAATCTTTTGCTGTCAATTGTAAGGAAATAAACCTTTTCTTTTTGGAAGGTTTGTGCAGCACTTCACAGTCAGCAGTGTCAGTACCAAGCCAGTGATGAGAGCACATCTTCCTGTCCTTCTCCAACAGTCAGAAACCATTTCTGACAGCAAAGCAGAAGGTGATAAGGTAAGGAAACAACTCCACAATAATTCCTAACCCTCATGTAGAATATTTGGAATGTTCTGTCAGTAGTTCTGTTGCAGTGTAATAAAATACTAATAATATTCAGCCATGCTCTGCCTCCTCCTCCACTACCACCAGTTTTTTGCCTTCTTTTCCTGGTTATATGCTTAATTCTTTTCCATTTAAACAATCTTTTGGAAGTGCAAGTGGCCTTTCAACCTGATGAAATAGAGGCAGAAAATGAGGTGTAGATCTTTAAGTGAAGTGTTTTCTCTGATGTCCAGAGAGACTTTGCCCTAAAGCAGCAGCTTGTTTTTATGAATTGCTGAATAATTTAACTGAATTGTTCTCTGGAACATAAAAGTCCTTTAAATAGCATAGAGGTAGCACATGATATTTAACATTTGCTGATATTATCTGTACAACACTTCTTTCTCTATAGGGGCAATAACAATTGTCCAGTTTAAGGTGGGCTTTAAATAGCATTTTCAGAGAAAATATTTCCTTGGAGCTTCCCAGCTTCTGAAATCTGCTGAAAACAAAGCCAAAGCAGCAGGAATAGAATCTTTCCTTGCAATATTGCTGGGGTCTGGTTCAGAGACCATTCTGACAATTACTAAACCCTCGGGAACATTTTAAAATCTGATTTTAAGGTCGGTTTAACTGTGGATCTTTAAAAAAGGAAAGAAAAATCTATATGAATCATAGAAACCAACCTTTTTGGTATTTGCACCAGTGTTTCTGTGGTTATTTTGTGTTTAGACTTCCCTTGTCCTGTTCCTGTGTTGCAGGTGATCATCACCATCATCACTGGGCTGCCAGGGTGCCGTTCCAGCGACCTGTGTTCTTTCCTTGTCACTTTTACCAAGGAGCATGGGAGGTTGGTGCAGCTCTGCTTACACTGATCACCAAAAAACAGCTTGGCATGAAGGCAAAAAAAATTATCACTGTTTCATTTGGTGGTTTTTTAAACCTGATTTCAGATACCAGATAGATTTGCCCTTAAATTGATACATTTAGACAGAAAAACAGCACAGGAGATTTCTTTGTGGCCTATTCCATGTGGTGAAGAGCTTCCATTTATTAATTTGTAGGGATTCTAAAATGCTTTTTTGTTTGTTTTTTGAGAAAAGACTGTATTAACAGTCCTTGCCACAGCATTGTTTTTAATTTAGCCTGATTTGAGGTACATCTGTTGTATGACAATGAGATAAATCTGCTATAGGAATTTGCCACTCTGTGTGTTGATAGAGCTTCTGGAAAATAAAAATCTTACCCTTTTAATTCTTACAACCAAACAACTTAGCATTTAATCTTAGCCATGTCTTCACTCTTCTTTTAACTCGATGTCTTGATTTTATCAAGTTGATTCAGAACAGTTTTGTGATTCTGTTATAGGGCAAACATGTAAGGTGTCTTTTGAAGGTGGTGTAATAACACATCTCCTCATGTTTTCCTGCAAATGTCATTGTTACTTTCCATTTTTGCAGTGAAATATTGTCATGCCCAGAGTCTTGAATTGGATTTGTCTAATTTTTGTTTATTGCATCACTGCCAGTGATCAGAATTACTCATATGATGTACAGCTTTGAAAAAAGCTGGTGAGCATAGTTTTATTGAAAAACAACAAAAAACACCCACAAATCCCTCTGGCAACCACGTAAAGAATGTGCTTATACTGGAAATGACAGAAAACCAAATAAATTCCCCTTCCCCACGTGACCAAGTGAAACGAGACCACCATGAGATGACGAGAGATGTGAAATCTTTGGGCTTGTCAAACTTCATTTTGGTCTGCTGCTTGAAAATAGGAAGAAGGCAGAGCTGTTGTGTGCCAGCACATGACCTGCTGTGCTCCTTGTGTGTGTTTCAGGTGGATTGTGTATCGGCAGACCATGGACAGCCCGGAGTGTTTCAGTGCCTCCCACTTCCAGCGCTTCCTGGCCGGGCTCCTGGAGGCCCAGCAGAGCCTTGGGCTCCATCAGCCTGCCCACCCTGGGAAGAGCAACAGGCTCCTGGTGGTGCTGCAAGGGTAAAGAATCCTAACTCTTGGAGCTGTTGTGTACAATGAGGCAATTCTGGTTTACATATGGATGAAACTCGGCTTTTCTGTCACTGTTGGTTTTGTTGTTTCTGTAAAAAAGGTGTCCTTAGCCTTTATTTCCATGTTCTAGGTGCACTCACAGCCCAGAACCCCCCTGTAGTGGGCTGGTTCCTCAGTGTGGGCAGCAGGGAAGGGGGGATTCTGCCCCTGTGCCCTGCTCAGGTGAGATTCCACCTGCAGAGCTGCCCCAGCTCTTAGGTCCCAATAGCAGAAGGACCTGGAGCTGCTGGAGAGAGTCCAGAGGAGGCCACGGAGCTGCTCCCAGGGCTGGAGCCCCTCTGCTCTGGAGCCAGGCTTGGAGAGCTGGGAATGCTCACAGGGCTCCAGGGAGAGCTCAGAGCCCCTTTCAGGGCCTAAAGGGGCTCCAGGAGAGCTGGAGAGGGACTGGGGACAAGGGATGGAGGGACAGGACACAGGGAATGGCTTCAAATTGAAAAAGGGGATTTGGTTGGCATACTGGGGAGGAATCCCTGGCTGTGAGGGTGGTGAGGCCCTGGCACAGGGTGCCCAGAGAAGCTGTGGCTGCCCCTGGATCCCTGGAAGTGTCCAAGGCTAGGTTGGAGCAACCTGGGATGGTGGAAGATGTCCCTGTTTGTTGCAGAAGGTTGAACTAAAATGACCTTTATAGGTCCCTTCCAACCCAAACTATTCTGTGATTCTGACTCCAGAACTGCCAGCAGAAATCAGCCTGTCAAAAATCTCCTGTTGCCTGATAGAGCAGGTGATAGCAGAGGAGGATTTACTAATGTGTTTTGGATAAATGCCATTTTCCTTGTGGGATAAAGGTGAAGACTGAGCCACCTACCTGTGTTTGACATTTCCATCTCCAATGTAGCATTTGAGAACCAGGATCATCATCTGAGTCATTAGAAGGTGGCACAAAGCAGTGTGAGGGAGGCACTACCCTGACCTGGCTGCAGTGATTTCCACTTCATCCTTCTCACTGAGGATGTACAAATGGAGCTCAGCATTTTCTTCTTTATGATCCATTCTGATAGTGCTAAAAAACATCATTTTTTCCATGTTGGAGCCAGATTGATTTATTTTTTTAATGTAATTAGTAGGGATGGTGTAAAGTCCAGTGATGGGCAAAATAACTGATACTCTGGTAGCAGCACTGGCTTCAGGAACAGATAATTGGAAGTTTTCCATTCTTTATGGGTAGTTAGATGTTGGTATAGACAGCCTTAGAGTAGCTGGAATTCTCTAAATATCCCATTCAGCTGTGATAACTAACAGTAGAGAAAAGTTTGTAACTGGTTGAGAAATAAATACCTGAAATTAAAACTCAGGTTCACCTAAGCCTTGATGTCATACAGAGATAAAATACAACAGTGCTTGAAGTCCTTATAAAAAATGGATGCATTAATGGTAGAAACATATTTAAATTGGGATGCTGATAAGTGAGAGATGCTGTTATTTTATTCCTTTTTTAACTCAAATTGTGCTTAATTTGCTTGGCATTAGGCATAAAATGTTTGTGTTATATTGTGCTTTTTGTGCTTTCTGCAAGCTGGACTTTCCAGCTGTTCAGTGCAAAGTTGACACTGTTTTTCTCTGGATTGTTAATAATTTATTTTTAATGTAAATTACATTAAAAAGAAATTATTTTCAGCTTGATTAGTCTGGATTTGCTTAATTTATCTGGATTTGCCGAGTTCTGAGCTGTTTTCCATCTCCTTTGGTAGCTCTTTTGGAAATCCAGTTTTTCTCCAAGCCATTGATTTCCTCCTGGCTGGGGAACTGTTCTGGTTCTCTGAACCCATTTTTCATTTTGGTTTCTTGCAGGTACACTGATGTTATTGATGTTGTGCAAGCTCTGCAGACTCACCCTGACCCAGATGTGAAATCTTCTTTCATCATTGGAGCAGTCAACACCTGTGTGGAACCTCTGAGCTGCTACATGGAGCACAGGTGTGCTTTGAAATATTTGTACACGTTTAAGAACAGACATGTTGATTTTTGGCATCACTTTTATAATAATTAGTGATCTGTGGTGGTTAAAAGCCACTGAACTGACTTAAATCCCATAAAATTGCTTAATAATCCATCTTGGAGGAACTTGGAAATGCAGTTTGGTTTATCAGGATGGTTTCCACTGGATATTTAATTATATGGAATATCAGTAGAAGTTCAGCTCCTAGAAGAATAAACAAAGATTGTTTAAATACAAATCCTCTGGTTAAGGAGTTTGTAACATTTGGACAGTCAGTTATCCTCAGAATAATTCTCTTTTTTACAATTTTATAGTAAGTCAGACTAAAAATGGAGATGTGCATCTCAGTTTGGGTTATGGATTCTGCCACTACTTTTGGATGTTTAAAAAGACCTTACAGGTTTAAAATATGGAATTTAAGGGAAACAATCCCTGAAATGGGGAAGAGAATGACAAAGCACGGAAGCCAAAGCATTGCAAGTGTTAAAATCTGATATCCTGGGTTACTGCAGAGCCAGGGTGGGGAGGAAATGGTCACAGAGCCAAGTCACTGACCTTTTAAAATAGTTTGGTTTCATAGTAAATGTGTGTGCTCCAGACCTCAACAAACATGGAAATAATTTCTCAGACCTATCTGTAAAATTGTAACACTCCAATTTTTTAATTATGCCTTGCAGCTGATTTGATAAAAGTAAGTTCCAGCAGTTAGAGTTTTTGGAGTTGGTAGCACTGCTTCTGTTTGTGACCAAACTGTGCATCACAGCTTAGAGAAGAACTGCCCAAGCAGATTCTAAAAGTGCATTCCTGACATTTCCTGGCTGTTCTTAAACACTAACCAACGTGCTGCTTGTGCTTTGCAGTAGTCAATAAATAGACCTTACCTTGTTGCTTCTTCTTGTCTCTGTGACAAAGATACCAAATAAATATTAAAGACTACATAAAAAATTAGTGAATTGATGCTGGAGTGCTGTTTAAACTTGTTCTTTCCATAATTCTAGGAAAGACAAGTTCCATTTCTGTTTTATTTTTAACTTACTAATGTGTTACTAGTCATGGTACTGTGTAGTGTTATAGCAGCAGCAGCCTGCAGTCCTTGAACACTGTTTGTCTCCTCAAGTGCAGAAGCAATTGAAGGAAGAGGCTCAGCCTGTGCTGTAGATTATTTATATTTTCCTTTGGAGTTTATTCTGATAAGAATTTACCAAGTAGCCACACAGTGCCAATGGCAAACCTTGGGAAGCTTTGGTGATTTCACTGTGAGAATGGAACAGAGTGGATTTCATGTCTGGCTTGAAACTTGCACTCAAGAAAATCAAACCCATTTCCTGCCTCAGAGTTCATCACTGTAGAGATCCAGCTCTTCCATGAGCATGGGATGAAGCTTTTTCCCATTCTCAATTAGCAGACCAGGACAGGGGAGAGGGAGTTGAAGGGAACAGGTAAAATACTCTTCTTGAGATTTTGTGTCCATGATAAAGCTCCTGAAAAGAATTGTCACTTGTCTGACACAGCAGCAGAAACTGGCATTCTGTACATCCAGTCTTTCTGTGGAAAGTTCCCACTCTTTGAAAGGCACAATTCTTTAGGGCAAACTTTAAATTCCTATTGTTTAAATAAGAATTAAAATAACATTGAAGCATTTCTGACTCCTTAGAGTACAGAAGAAATTGCATGGTGGGAATTAGCTCTTAAATCTGTTGGAGAATTAAAACCATCTACAAAACTCATTTTTGGGGGAAAAGTCCTGAAAAACATAACCTGTGAGGATGTTGCAGTTATATGGATTGAGGAAAAGAAGCATGAAAATGGTTTGGTTTGTGAGACTCTGTCAGTGTCCAAGTGAATGTAAATGTTTCATTTAAATAATAATATCCATTCTTGATATGTGAACTTTTTGGTTTTTTAGGCTTCTTTTTCCCAAATTCTTGGACCAGTGTTCACAAGGTATGTGTCACTTTTCCTGACTTTGAGCCCTACAGAACAATAACTGAGCCATGAGGCCAAATAAATACCTGTATTTATTATTTTGTGCTATTAATACACGTAGCCAAAGGGTCATGATAAACTCTTGGAGGTAAGAACAGACAATCTCTGCCCACACTGTCAAACATCATAGGTAGAAAATGAAAAAATTTTGGAGCATGATCCATTTTGAAATCCTTATCTCCAGGATGGGTCTCCTAAGACCATGAATTGAACTGTTGGAACTGGGATAGGGCTGGAGTTCCACCCTCCTTTGGGGATGTGTGAGGAAATGGAACTTTCCTTTCATTTCTGCTCTATTAGAAAGGGAAAAATGAGGGGTGACCTTGTTCCCCAAGTCCTCCTCTTGCTATGGTCCTTGCAGGGCTCATCTCACACTGCAGCAAAGCAGCTCAGCTGCAGGGCTGGTCCTTAACCTGTGTTTTTAGTTTTATATCCTGAAATCAATCACTGGCTGCACTGTCCTCCTTGTCAGGCTTGGGAATTAGAGCAGGTTTTGGCATAAATGGGATATGATCCTTCCTCACCTGCCCTCAAATCCCTGCCCCAAGTGTTCAAGGTTGGTTTATTTTCTCTTCTATTTAAATGCAGTTGTTGGAAAATCAGAGTAGGAGGCTGTGCTCTTCTTGTGGCTGCTTAAACTCTGATTGCTCTGCTTGGCTGCCAGAGTGCTGCCACCTCTTTTTCATGTGTGAAGAGAACCTTAAAGAATGAAGTTGTGAACAAACTGGACAGAAAGTTGGTGCTGTTACATAAATCAGTATTTTATTTGGAGAAAAATGTTGGTGCTCCAAAATGAAAATTATCATGTGTACAGCCACTGGTAAAAATTGAAGAGAGCAGGAGAATGTGAAGGATATAAAGAATTATTAATAACTACAGAGAAGTTAAAGGTGCAAAAGTGCCTTTTTCTTTTATAAAAGAATAAATAAATACTCAAAGCTTTGTTTTTCTTCAAGTGAATTTGTACAGACTGGATTGGGTGAGAATTGGGCATTGTTGAAAGAGAAACTGCAGAATGCCCAGGACAAGAGTAGCTGATTTTCTTACAGTCAAAATGCTGGAAGAATTACAAATACTGGAGGTTAGAGGAATGTTCTTGTGGCAGGGAATAATTTCTGCACATTGCAAAGTGTTGTCATCCAGTTCTCTGGTACAGAATGTGACATCAGATGACTGAGAGGTCCCTTTGTGTGAAGAAATTGTTGCACAGAAATAGGGATAATTTTTGTGTAAAAGGTTCAGGAGGAAAAATCTACTTTGAAGTGAGATGTGGCACACTTAAACTTTCCAGGCAGATGCAGAATTGTGTCACGTGTGTAGTAGAGAATTTACATCTGCATAATTCATAGAATCACAGAGTGCTTTGGGTTGGAAGGGACCTTAAAGGCCATTTAGTGCCACTCCTGCCATGGGCAGGGACACCTTCCACTATCCCAGGGTGCTCCAAGCCCCATCCAGCCTGGCCTTGGACACTTCCAGGGATCCAGGGGCAGCCACAGCTTCTCTGGGCAATTGAGAGAGAATTCATTGTGGTTTCACACACCTGAGAATTCATTTTCGGTGCAAAACCAGCAGGATTTAATGAGACATTCACACAGAGATATTAATTCATATTTTTGGAATGTTGTGCACCCCAATATTGTTTGTTTTGCTGTGTCACCAGTGGGCCAAGACTGTGTTGTACTGGGCTTTGTACAAATCTGGAAACAGAACCTTGTGGGTGTAAGAAAAGCCAAGTGCAGCCATAGGCAAGTAGGAATTAATTAGAATTTGGATCTGTACTTTCTCCCTCTGTCTTCCAAATGTGGGGAGTGAGTTGAGTTTGCCTTTTGCTGCCTTCCTCTGTATCACAGAGGGCACATTATCAATGTGACATTTTCCAAAATTTCTGTTGGGAGAGCCCCAAGACTGACAGAGGCAGATGGGGATTGGGGAGAACTGACAAAGCCTCGAGCAGAATGACCAACATGAGTATCCTGTGCATGCTTGCTTAAACTTCTCCAAAAATTCCTGCCACCATCTGTGTGCTGTAACTCCCTTTTGTCTCCTTTTTAAATTTTTTTTGGTCTTTCTTTCCTTTCTTTCTTGCACAGAAGCTGTAAGATGATACCTTCCTATTCTAAGGGCACTCTGGCATCCCTTGTGAAACAATTTCATATAGAATACAAATTAAGACATCACCATTGTTAAATATTCCCATTGTAAGTTTGGGAGCAAAGAGGAGCCATTATTTTCATACAGCATATGTATTTTTAATCCATCCCTCCTGTTCCTTTCCTGCTTCCATTGAACATGCTATTCCCCAGGCTGCAAGGGTTCTTTTCTTTAGAGGAGTGTATAAATAAAGATTTAAACAAAACTGGGTGGTCTTCAAAATGCATCTCTTAGAAACAGAGATGGCAGTGGCAGTTCCAATAGAAAAGGTTAAATTTGTTCATTACTGAAGCTGTGGAGGCACCTCCACTTCTCAGGAAGTTGTTTTTCTTTGGATTGCACTCCCTGTGCATCAGTCCAGGGTCATGAACTGGTGCCTGTGATCCCAACACCTCCAGGATTTATGGCTGGGTGTGAGCAGAGCCAGAGCTCTGAGCAGGCTTCTCCTGCTTCCAGAATGGTGTGGGAGTTTCCAGTCAGGAGTGACAGGGAGTGCCCTGAGCCAGGCACACACAGAGCAGAGATTGATGGAGAAGGAGCAGGGGTGCTGAGGAGGAGATGAGCTGCAGAGCTGTGGGATTTGCTAGGTTTGATTTGCCCTGAACCTTTTTTTTTTAAACTTAGAGCTTTTCCAGTTTAATCCTTGACAATTGTGGATCCTCTCTCTCCAAGGCATGGTGCTGCCAGTTGTCTCATGGACTCAGTGGTGTCTCTTCAGTACAGCCACGGGGTGGTGGTGGCTGATTCAGGAACCCCAGAATGGTTTGGGTTGGAAGGGGCCTCAAAGCTCATCTCATTCCAACCCCCTTCCACTATCCCAGGCTGCTCCAAGCCCCATCCAACCTGGCCTGGAATATTCCAGGGGTGGAATTACTATCTTATTCATGGCATGATTATCTTATTAATATTTTTACCCTAATTTCATGATTAATATCCCCAAACCTGTTATCATTTCAAGCCTGCACGTGGCTTAAATTTCAAAGGGTGCTTGCTGTTCTCCTTCCCTTTTCCCCCTTCTCCAAGAGAAGACATGGATGTTCCTGAAATTGGAGTAGAAACTTCTTTGCAAGGTTAAAAGAGAAATACAGTGATGGAGATTTGTGCTGTAGCTAAAGTTCTGGCTTGGAAGGGTCAGTGATGCAAAGAGCAGTGACTGGGAATGGAACTGCCCCAGAAATATTTGGTGCAGGAATTTGTGTGTAAAGCAGCCTTTGCATGGATTAATGTGATTTGAGACTTGTGTAAAGACCAGGAATTACTTCAGGCAGCAGGTCAGGTGTGATCAGTTGTTACATCTTTGCTTTGAATAGTTGGAGGCAGAGGAAATGCATCCTGGCTCAGTAGTTCATGGATATTGGAGATTTTCTGTTCTTCCTTCCACTCCACTTGTAGGCACAGGAAAATGTCACAACAGGGCTGCACATCTTAAACAAAGAAATAACATCTACTGTAAAATCACAGAATTGTTTAGGTTGGAAAAGACCTCTAAGATCATCAAATCCAGTCATCAATCCAGCACCACTGCCCAGTTCCCCATTACCCCTGTCAAGAGCCACATCCACATGTTCTTTGAACACTTCCAGGGATGGGAGCTCCAAGGCTGGACAACCCTTTCCATGAAGAATTATTTCCTAATATCTCATCTAAACCTCTTCTGGCACAACTTGAGGCTGTTTCCTTTCCATTTCCTCTCCATCCCTCACACATTCAGGACAATACAGACATCCTAGGGAGGCACCAAGTGTCGACACTGCAATTTCTTTGAGGAACTGGGCTGAAAGTCAAATCATGTACAATTGGAAAGCAGGGATCCTATAACTGAAATTAACTGGATGGTTTTCTGTTATCTTTTTGATGCCTCATAGGTTCAGTCTTGCTGTCTGAATAACCTTTTGGAGTCTTTAAAGACAAAAAATAACCCTAAACCTTCCCTTGTTTTTGGAAGTGGCAACTGAGTGTCCAAAATACTGATTTTTAGTTGTTTAGTCTCTTACTGCACATTGAATTCACCGAGAGACTTTACACCTTAGTGTTCTTTTGTTTTTTTTAAACTAGTCCTGCTTAAATTTATTCTTGCATGGATTTGTTATTTTAATTAATTGGTTCTATGGATTGAGTCTAAATTGATTCTGTTAGATGAAAGATTCTCTGCTTGGTTTTTTTGTTGTAGTGGATTTTCTTTTTGTCTTTAATGAAAGAATGCAGTGAGAGGGAAGGAAAATAAGAGAAGAATGGTTGGAATATCACTGAATGGTTTATTAGTCACTGTTTACATGCCTGAGCTGTGTAAATTGTCCCCTGATTTCCTTCCACAGGGCTGGTGAGTAACGTGGTTTTCACAAGTCATGCCACAGAGCAGAGGCACCCACTCCTTGTGCAGCTGCAGAGCCTGATCCGAGCAGCAAATCCTGGGGTTTCCTTCATCCTGGCAGAAAATGGGATTGTAACAAGGTAACTTTCATCAGGATTTATCACTTTTGGCACATGGGCCACGAGCAGTCAGAAACTCCTGTTCTCCTGTTTTTACTCTGGTGATTTATAGGAAGGAAATGCAGATTTTTCTTAATTGCTTCTTGTGCAAAAGGGATTTTCCCTTTACGTTTATGGGCATATAAATACAGGGATTAGGAAATGTGTTTTGTTTGCAGAGTGTGATTTATGTTACTCTTACTGCCATACTAAAGGAAAAGTGCTCTTTATCTTACTGTCACTAGCACATTATGTTTTATGTAAGTAGATGGTGGCCATTTTATTTAACTCAGAAAATTAAAAATCTTCATTTTTATCTCTTTACAGGAACGAGGATATTGAACTAATTCTCTCAGAAAGCAGTTTTTCAAATCCTCAGATGATGAGAGCTCGATATTTAATGTACCCTGGCTGGCAAGTATCTAGACTAAGAAGCATTAAAACTATTTTTCTAATTAACTTGAAGATTAAAATGTTTCACTAACTTCATTTATATTTTTTTTTTCTAAGACTACTCATTTGGAACAGGCAGCAGCTTTGTAAATCATTTTTAAGAGAGCTGATGATTATTCTTAGTGGATACAAGATTGCTGCCCTTTTATGGGGGGAAAAAGCTCTGGCCACCATTTAAATCAATGGCAAGATTACTGTTGCTTTCCAGAAGAATAGGCAAGAACCCTGTGGGAATAAACTGGGAAGGATTGGAATGGGTGAGGTCAATAATGACTGGAGTAATTTCATCCTGACAGCTATTCAGCATTACTGGAATGAACTTGCTCTGTCAGTCTGGCCATTAGCAGAGCAATTATTCACAAAACCCAGGAACCTCAGTGACAGCCCTGGCACAGCTGAGGCACAAACCCACGTGGCACCAAACTTTGCACTGAGGGAGATTTCTCCTGGCTCAGGACTCTTCACACATCTTGTTGCAATTCTCTCTGCTGCACCTTTTTGGCAGAAATCTGCCATCATAACTCCTGGCTGACCAGGCTCTGTGCTGGAAACATCATTTATTTATCATACCTTGCAGTCCTCTGTATCTCTTTATTAATAAATTTGGTTCTGAATTGGATGCAAGTAGCCAAGTGAAGCTACTGGAGTGAAGCACAAAGCTTGGGCTGAGGATTTTGAATTAATATCATCAGAGCTGCTTGTGGATTGCATGGAGCCAAAGAGAGACAGCAGGAAATGAAAGTATTTCAGACTTTTGGACAGCTGTTAATTTATTTGATGACAGCATGCAAGAATTGGATCTGGGTAGTGTGGAGGAGAAGGAAAGCAGCAGGAAGAGCATCAAAAGCATCCAGGGAGATCTTATTGCAGCCTTGCAGTACCTAAAGAGGGCTCATAAAAAAGGAGTAGAGTGAGTTTTTACATGGGTGGATGGTGACAGGACAAGGGAGAAGGTTTTAAGCTAAAAGAAGAAAGATTTAGATTAGATGTTAGGGAAAATTCTTCCCTGTGAGGGTGGGCAGGCACTGGCACAGGGTGCCCAGAGAAGCTGTGGCTGCCCCTGGATCCCTGGAAGTGTCCAAGGCCAGGTTGGAGCAACCTGGGCTATAGTGGAAGGTGTCCCTGCCCATGGCAGGGGGTGGGAATGAGATGATTTTTTAGATCCATTCTGACTCAAACCATTTCATGACTCCATGAAAAGGAGTCCTGAGTGCTTTGACCAACCCAATGCTTTGGCAACACTTTCTCACGGAGAAGAAATCTCTGTATTTTCCTTCCTCTGAGCAAGGCTCATCTGTGGTGAAAGAACAGATGTTCTTTGTGGATGAGAAGCAGAAGCTGCTGTGATTTCTGTCTGTTGAAGGTATTTGTTTTTATCTCCAGGTATGAGGGCAAATATGGGGCTGGGCCTGTGTTCCCTCCCATGGTTCAGATCTGTGTGTGGTTCAGCCGCCCTCTGGAGAAAACTCGATTTGTGACCAAATGCAAAGGTACCACTGAACTTTGCCTGACTTGACTGAAATCCAACTTTGGGATGCTGAGGGATAGAGGGGAAGGAAGGCACTGACGTAACACAGTTATTTAATCACTGCTGAAGTTAACTTTTAATTGAAAACTCAGCTTTCCTTCCTAAAAGTACAGTAAATTCTGTTCCTTAGTGTCTGCTCTGGAAAATTGCCTCATGATTTTTGTTCAGATGAAAATCTAATTGAATTTTTGGTTTCTAGGACTGAGACAACTTCCTGTGTTTGCTTTTTTATTTTATGTTTCATTGTATTTGGTAGTGTTGAAATGCAGTTTTATAAGTGACCATCAGCTTCTACTTTTTATGCCAAATAATTCTTTGTAGCTACAAGAAAACAGACTTAGCTCTAGAGTAGATACATTATCAAACATCTCCTTCTCTCCTCAGCCAAGTAGTGTTAAAGAGAAGGATTTTACCTCCTACACACACTGTGAGAGTTCCTTATGCCAAACACACCTTATTTCCCAAACTCCATGGCAAAGAATGAGAAAATAAATGATAGTTAGTGGGACTCCAAGGGACATGGCAGTTTTCCTTTGGAAGCACTGGGCTGTGGATTAGAGATCAGTTGCACAGGTTTTACCAGAAGCTCCACCAGGGAGAAGAAAAATAAGTGTAGATAATCTGTTTGTCTTCTGTTTCAAACAGCAATTAAGTCGTTGCTCAAGCCAAGTCCTTTTTCTGGAAACATTTATCACATCATGGGCAAAGTGAAGTTTTCAGGTAAGGGCAAATTACTCCTGAGGTGTTGTGATCACACTGCATGCTATGGGTGTTTAAAAAAGTATTTCTGTCCTGGATTCTGTCTGCACCAGTGTTGATGTTAGATTAGATTAGCAATTATCAGGCCCTTCCTTCTGTCTTCTCCTTGTTAGATGCTGATAAAGTCATTGAAGTCTGTCACAACACAGCAGCAAATTCCCTAAGCCTGGTGCCTGTTCCGGAGGGGCCGACTCCTCCTGATTCCAGAAATGATCCCAGAGACTGCAGCAGTCAACAGGAATATTTCCTTGTGTTCATTGGCTGCTCCCTGAAGGAAGAGGATATCAAAGATTGGCTCAGAGAAACTGCAAAACAGGTTTGTGGGCAGGTTTCCTTTTGTTCAGTGCTTGGCATTTCTTAACAACCAAAGGAAAAATCCGAGTGTCTCGGTGAAACACTTGGGTTTCTTAATTAATCTCTTTTTTTTTCTTCTACCAAGGTATTGATATTCTAGGGTGCAAATGGATTTCAGGAAAGGGACTAAGAGTTTACAAATGTGTGTTGTAATCTTTGTATTGTTTTAGTGCTTGCTACAGCTTATTCATGGATTGATTTGCTCTTGAATGCTTGAGCAAATGGATTATGTCCAGGATAAACACAGGATGATTTAGCTGAGCTGTGATTGCCAAGGGCTGAAGTGTGCTATGAAATAAATCTTCTTCCAGTACCTGAATGTTGGCAAAGCTGAAAATTTGTTTTGATTCACTAAATTAAACCTCCTTGGAAGTAATCCACTGAAATGGAGGGTAGAGTCCTGTTCATTTTGTCATCCTTAATTAGTCTATTTCTGCATGGCTGATGTATCCATGCAGTAAGGAGTAGGGAACAGGGAATGTGGCTGCTGTAGGAAGCTCAGAAGGCACAGTTTGCACAGAGGGACTGCCACAGGTGATTGATAGAGTCACAGATCCATAAAATCCTGCAGTGGTTTGGGTGGGAAGGGATCTTAAATCCCATCCAGTTCCACTGCCCTGCCATGGGCAGGGACACCTTCCACTATCCCAGGGTGCTCCAAGCCCTGTCCAGCCTGGCCTTGGGCACTTCCAGGGATCCAGGAGCAGCCACAGCTTCTCTGGGCAACTTTTTGGAACATTTTAAAGTTAAAAAATACTCCATGTTACTTCTGTATGGATTAAGATTTGCACAGTGTCTCCCTCCAAAAATTTGTGTAGGAAGGGAAAAGTGTTTCCTGCAGACTGTGACTGGAGCAGTTGCCAAGGTTCTAAGATTTCTGAGGTTTTTGAGTTTCTGAGATGCTCAGGTTCTCATCTTCTGTTCAGATGTGTTAATTCAGGGAATTAATTAATTTTCTGTGCTGATTATCTCTTGCTCTGTGCTTACCACAGGGGTAAAATATGGAGACAAATGCTTTGCCATGTAAGAAAGCTCTTTGTGGAATACTACTTAAATTTTATGAAAACTTGGAACTTAAATGCTTATCTCAAGTGTGAAGTGTTTCCTCTTTGAGCAATTCAAGGCTATAAACACTTTTTGTACAGTCATGGCTAATTGAGGGTTTCAGATAGCTCTAAGAGTTACCACATGCTGCAGGAAAAAAAGAGATTACAGAATTTCTCAAGCTCAAAACGAAGTTGTTTTTCTGTTCCTGTGCCAGCTTTCTTACAGTAAAGCTGTGTTTAAATTGTCTTGTTTAAAATGCTTACAGAATTTTTAATTTCTGAGTGTTTTCTGTCAGATCAGTGAATTTTTACTTCTGTTTTCAGAACATAGTTGTGAGTGCCTTCATAGAACAAAATAATTTTAGAAATGAATTTTTTGAAATACATGCTTTATTTGGTGTTTTTTAAAAATTTATTTTTAACCAACTAAGCTGTGATATCACATTGTCACTCTGTAGTCACATAACTGGAATCTCCTTCTTCATACAGAAACCTCAGAGGAAAGCCCTGAAAACCAGAGGAATGTTAACCCTTCAGGAAATCAAAAACATTCACGTGAGTAAAAGCAATAATTTACAAACTCTTCTTTTGGCTGATTTCCCTTAAACATTCATCTGGATGACAGAGCACCTGCCACAAAAAGGGTGCTGAGCACTAAATTATTACAGCACTTCTGGAGCTGTCCAGGAGGGATTTGAGATATAAATCTGATCTCAGAGCTCCAAATTCACTCTGGAAAGCAGGAGAAGGTGTAAAATTTGCCATCTTTGGTTGCTGTAATGGCCCTTCCATTTTATTTTATCTGTTTGAGTTTGTAAGGACTGTCCCTACAGGTGTTTAATTTAAATTCTTTCCTGCTGCAGGTGAAACGCCACTTGGATCCACTTCCAGCTGGTTATTTTTACAATGGGACTCAATTTGTGAATTTTTTTGGTGACAAAATGGATTACCATCCATGTATCCTTTAAAATGGGATTTTTTGGGGAAGGTTTTAGGTAGGCAGTGAACTGTGCAGCTCTGAAATGTTAAGTGCCAAAGCAGATATGGTTAAGAACCAGTTCCTTGCCAGCTAAAGCTTAGTTTTAAAGCCTTTTTTGAGAGATAAAATCTCAGAAACAGAATAGAACCAACAAAACAAACCCCAAACTGCCCATGAGCTCATGCAGGGAATAATTTATGGACCACAGCTTGTCAAAGAAATATTTTTCAAACCAAATAGTGCTGTAATAGCACTGAATGCCTGGGCATGACTGATAAAACTTCCAAATGAATGTAATTTCATGTGTGCACACACTCAAGTGAAAACAATCTTATTTTTGTCCTTAGTATGACCCTGGAATTCCTTGCCAAGGTTCCAGTGTATTCCTCTTGTCCTTGGTCACCACCTGGGGACAAAGGTCAGTGGTGCCTATGGCAGTGCTGGGTTAACAGCTGCCCTTGGTGATCTCAGAGGGCTTTTCCAACCTTAATGATTCTGTGATTCTCATTTTCATAACTTCCTATTGCTTTTGTCTTTGGTCACCAACTTCCAAATTGGTTTTATATTCCCAGTTTACTTTGCACTGTAACTTCTCCAAACTTGGTAAAAATCCAGGTGATGCTGCTTTGGAATAAGAACAGAGTTACTTTCTGTGCCCTGAGGGACAACTTTAAAATTTTAAACAAGCAGATTTCTGTCTGCAGGGCACAAAACCCAACAGCAGACTTGGACTTCACTGGAAAATTATTGATGCCCCATCCCTGGATGTGTCCAAGGCCAGGTTGGATGGGACTTGGAGCACCCTGGGATAGTGGGAGGTGTCCCTGCCCATGGCAGGGGGTGGAATGAGATGGACTTCAGCTCCTTCCAACCCAAACCATTCCAGGATTCTTCACTCCACCTCCCCCTTGGTGTTTGGCAGGGAAAGCTGCAGGCCTGGTTCAGCCTTTCTGGGGGATTTAAATTTTGGGCAGAGTTTTAGACTTGTGCTTCAGCAGAACAGCTGGAAATGTGTTCACAGAGTCCCAGGATGGTTTGGGTTGGAAGGGACCTTGAAGATGATCTTGTTCCAGCCCTTTCCAGGGATGGGGAGTCCAAAACCTCTTTGGGTAACCTGTGCCAGGGCCTCACCACCCTCCCAGGGAAGAATTTCTTCCTGACATCCCATTTAACCCTGCTATGGTTTTGCTGTTCTTAGATCTTCCTCCTGGCTGGGAAATATCCCTTGTGCAGTTCCTTAATTCCCTGAGTTGTGGTAGCTCTGACTGTAGAACTTCCAGAAAGTAAGACATTGAATTTCTGCTTTCACTGAGTGTCCCAGAAGTGGCACTTCCTTCAAACCTGGATGTTCTTTTCTATTGAATTCCATTTGCACAAATGTTCTTCCTTCACCTTTCCCAACCAGTAATGGACCAGTTCATGAATGATTACTTGGAAGAAGCCAACAGGGAAATTGAGAAGTACAACAGGGAGCTGGAGGAGCAGGAGTACCACGACCTCTTTGAGCAGAAGATTTAAGCACGTGGATCCTGAGTGTTCCTGTCCTTGTGTCAGGAACCAAAAATGCTGTTTTGTCCTTCTGGCTCATGAGAAATTGAGTGAAATGTCTGTTTTCAGCACTCCTTCCCAAACTAAGGGTGGCATTTAACACGGTAACTTGCTTAGCTGTTTGTACTGTCAGGTTTGCTTCCACTTCACCTTAATTCCAGACTGTACAAAGCATCACCTGGAATCTCTGGCTTGTGGTGGAAACGTGGGAAAAAGAAGAAGAAGAAGGAGAAAAGAAGCAAAACTGGATTTATTTCCTAAAAAGGTTAGAATGTAATTGTGGAATTGGGCCATGGTGCAGATATCAAACAATTCCTGGGCGTCCCTTGGAAATTGTTGCACAGGAGCATTGATGAGCAGGGGGGGAATTCAGGATGTGGGATTGGGGTGTTCCCAAAGCGAGAAATGGGGGAGCAGACTCGGAAGAGTCCCCAATCCCAGAACTGTTTACTGTGTTCCCAAAGCAAAAAAATGGGGGTATAATTAAAGAAATTAAGAGAGTCCCTAATCCCTCAGCTGCTGGGAGGTTCCCAAAGTGAGAAATGGGGGAACAATGGGAAAAACTCAGAACTGAGTCCCTAATCAGCAGCTGTTGGGATGTTCCCAAAGCGAGAAATGGGGGAACAGTGGGGACAACTCGGAATTGGGTCCCTAATCCCACAGCTCTTGGTGTGTTCCCAAAGTGAGAAATGAGGGAACACTTTCTCAGAGTCCCTAAAGCAACAAATGGGGGAATAGTGGGGAAAACTCTGAAGAGCCCCTGATCCCAAAGCTGCTGGGATGTTCCCAAAGCGAGAAATGGGGGAACAATGGAAAAAACTCAGAATTGAGTCCCTAGTCCCACAGCTGTCAGAGTGTTCCTAAAGTGAGAAATGGGGTAACAGTGGGAAAAACTCAGAAGAGTCCCTAATCCCAGAGCTGTCAGGGTGTTCCCAGAGTGGGAAATGGGAGAATGGGAAAAACTCAGATGAGCACCTAATCCCAGAGCTGCTGTGTGTTCACAGAGAGAAATGAGGAAACACTTTTTTAGAGTCCCTAATCCCAGTATTGTTGATGTATTGCCAAAGTGAGAAATGGGGGAACAGAGAGAAAAGATCAGATGAGCATCTAATCCCACAGCTGCTGGGATATTCCCAAAGTGAGAAATGGGGGAATGGGAAAAGCTTGGATGAGCACCTAATCCCAGAGTTGTTGGGATGTTCCCAAAGCGAGAAATGGGGGAACAGTGGGGAAAACTCAGAATTGAGCCCCTAATCCCACAGCTCTTGGTGCATTCCCAACGTGAAAATTGTGGAAACAGTGGGAAAACTCAGAAGAGTCCCTGATCCCAGAGCTGTTAAGATGCTCCCAAAGTGAGAAATGGGGGAATAATTTTTCAGAGTTCCTAATCCCACAGCTGTTGGTGTGTTCCCAAAGCAAGAAATGGGGGAACAATGGGAAAAAATCAGAATTGAGTCCCTAATTCCAGAGCTGTTGGTGTGTTGCCCAAGCAAGAAATGGGAGAATGATTAAAAGATATAGAATCCATGAATCTGCAGCTGCTGGGATGTTCCCAAAGCGAGAAATGGGGGAACAGTGGGAAGAACTCAGAACTGAGTCTCTAATTCCAGAGCTGTCAGAGCATTCCCAAAGCTAGAAATGGGGGAATGGGAAAAGCTTGGATGAGCACCTAATCCCAGAGCTGTTAGGATGTTCCCAAAGCGAGAAATGGGGGAACAGTGGGAAGAACTGAAGAATCCCTAATCCCAGAGCTGTTAGGATGTTCCCAAAGCGAGAAATGGGGGAACACTTTTTCAGAGTCCCTAATCCCAGAGCTGTTAGGATGTTCCCAAAACAAGAAGTGGGGGGACAGTAGGAAAAACTCAGAACTGAGTCCCTGATGCCACAGCTGCTGGGATGTTCCCAAAGTGAGAAATGGGGGAACACTTTCTCAGAGTCCTTAATCCCAGAGCTGTTAGGGCAATCCCAAAGTGAAAACTGTGGAAACAGTGGGAACAACTCAGAAGAGTCCCTAATCCCAGAGCTGTCAGGGTGTTCCCAAAGTGAGGGATGAGGGAACATTCCCACCCCCACCTTTGCCAGGGCTCAGCCCATCTCAAACCTCAGCACAGTTTGAGTCTGCACTCGAAATTCTGACTTTAAAGAAAAGCTATTTATACATTTCAGGGTGAAATCAGTGGAGAAATCTTAATTTCTTCCCAGTGCTCTCATTGGGATTCTGGAAAATATTTCCTGGTGCACCTTGCTTAGATTATCCCTGGAGGATTCCTATTTCCTATAAGCAAGGCAAGGGGGAGATTGTTCAGCTGAAGAATTCCTTTTCGTGAAGATGAGTGATTTCCAAAGGTAAAAAATAGCAAAGGATGTTACTTGAAAGAGGCAGGAACTTGTTTGTGGAGCTTCCAGAAGGGTTTGCACATGGTAACATTTCACTGTGCTGGTGAGAAATCAGCTTTTTAAGTACTTGCAACAGAATTTTTATAGTTCCTAAATGATAGAACAGGAATGCTGGCAGCCTGTCCTGACTTAATTCAGTATCATTTGAAAGGAGGCTTTATAAATCCCTGCCTGAAGGATTATAAAGTACCTTAGCAGCTACTTACAGGTAATTATTGGAGTTTATTTGAATAAGCAGATTATTGTAGCATGCATGTGTTCAGAATTTAGGTGAGAACAGCCCAGCAGGAATTTTTTATTTTCATATTCCTTTGCCTTAGGGACAGCTCAATCTTTTACTGCAACTGCAGCTTTTCTTTCTGACCAGATGTTTGTGATACAGCAAGAAATGGAGTGAAAAATCTCTTGCAGGACACTTAAAATACTTCAAATGTATCTGCACAGCCTCATCCCGAGGCAGGAAAATGAGATTTAACCTCTGCCATCGAGCCTGAGGCTAAATTAGAGTTTATGCTTTGCTAAAGAGATGTGTTTTTTACCTTTGGAATAGAAAATAAGTGAAATTTCAGGGACCTGAAGCACATTTTGAGGTGGTTTTGGTCTTCATTGCTGGGTGCCTCTCCTGTGAGTGTTCCACAGTGCAGAGGTGGAATTCCAGGTGCTGCAGGCTGGGACAGAAATACTGATAAGGTTTCATTCCTTGCTTTCCTCCTAGATTTAAAAAGCTGTCTGAATTGAAGACTTTAATATTTTACTTTACTTTTTTTTTTTTTTGCACACCACGAGACTTTATATAAAAAACTACTTGTATCCTGTTAGAGGCCAGTAAAAGCCAGCAATTAGTTTGTGTTTTTAGGCTTTCCTGGGGTATTCCCTGGATCACAAGTGTGGAGCATCCTGATAAAGCTCGTGAGTTTTATCTATGCATGGCTAAATTTTAGTCTTAATATCCTGTAGTGCCTGTAGAGCAAAGGTAGCTAGCAGTGGGTTTGGGAGGGGCTGCCAGGGGTTTACAACTAAATCCAGTTGGTTGCATGAAATTATTTCACAGCCCAGAATTTTTAGGAATCCCAAAATTCTGGTGGTAAGCGCTGCAAGAAAAAGGGGCATTAGGAAATTGAACTCCAATTGGAATTGCTTTGCCAATTAACCCAGTGTAAACCCAGCTGTTCCAGTCCCAGTTCTCTCATCTGCAAAGCCATATTTTTAGAGTAGTGGGATGTGATGTGGGAAGAAATTCCAGTGGTTGGGACAGCAGGCACGTGGTGGAGGCTTTGTCTCGACTCGTGAGTGGATACAGAGTAGATTTAAGTGCAATTGATTGAAAATAGATGAAGATGCTGTAGCTGAATTTTTGCTCTGCTGAACTCTTTTTAAGAACTCCAATTTGTGCAGCTCTCAAATCAATATGGATGGGGCTTGATGCAGCTGGAATTCCAAGCCCTGTGAACAAAAAAAAAAGGAAATAATTGGGGTATGAGCGTGCAAATTGAGCTGTTCCTTAAAAATTGGAGCAGAAGAGCTCGGAACAAAGGCCTAGAACCCTCCTGTCCTGTGCTGCATGTGCTCTATGGTCATAGCTGTGTATTACAAAGACCTTTCACCAGACTGGTACTGGCTCAATTCATGTATTTTGGTATTGAAAGAAATTGATTACCTCAATTTTTAGCGTTTATTTTTCAACTGTGACTTTTCAACCAGAATGAAAAAAAAAAAAAAAAGAAAAAAAGAAAAAATACCGAAATAGTGAAACTGTGACAATGGTTATCCTTTAAATGTAGTAGTGCCTTGCAGATGACACCATTTATTCCCCAAATAAATGGATGTCGGGGGTTGCACCCCCTTTTTTTTTTAAAGGAAAATAACGGTTTTGGTGAAAGGACTTAAAAATTTAACCTAGTGACAAATATTAGCACAAATGGTTAAACTGTTTAAAAAGAAAACTCTTTGAGGACTGAAATGCCTGATGCTGCTGCTGCTGTTGAAGAGCAGTTGCTGATTTTTTGGGAGTCGATTCTGACGATCAGCAGCGCTTTTTGAATTTTTTTTTTTTTTTTTTTTAAAGAAGAGTGTAACTTTTGTACTCTGGTCAGAGCTGTTTGTACTGTATGGAATCCCCAGCCCAGGGGATTTGGTGTCCTCACTCCTTGGAAGTCGAGGTGAGGACGGAGCTACTCCGAAGGATCAAGGTTTAAACTTTTTTTTTGCTACTGTATAATTAAAAAAAAACAACAAAAAAAAAAAAGCACCATTTCTAACCCACTGATGTTTGGATACAGCAAAAGTGCCATTACACAGTTCCTTTTCTCTTTTACTGTACTTGGAAAAAAATTTGTGTCCAGGCATTCCTGAGCTTGGGAAGTGCTGAAGAGTCCTCAAGGGGTTTCCACGCTTTGCTGACCTTTGTTAGCAGCTTGTGGTGGTGTTTTTTTCTTTCTCCTCACCGAGAATGAGTGTGATCAGAAGTTACTGAAGTTATAGGATTCAAATGTGACAAACTTAGCAGGGGAACCTTTGCAGCTTGAGCTGCTCTGCAATCTGGGAGTATTTGAATTTTAAGCTGTGCAATTTGGGATTAATCCAGTTTTACACTTTGCAATTAACACACCTGATTGCAGGGAGGAGTTAAGTTGCACGTGAGGGTTCCCTAATAAGTTGGATTTTTTTTTTTAATTATTGTTATTTTTTAATTGAAACTTGTCTGAATTTGCACAGATTTAAGCTCTGGAATACTTTAGTATTCTTGAAAAGGGAAAAAAAAATTGTGACTAGTATAGTGAATTGTGAACTGTGAGTTGGTAGAACCACAAGGTTGATCTAATCTTAGGTTGTTAAAAATGTACCTCAGAGAGCTCCTGAGAAATTGCTTCATTTTTACACAACAGCCAGATCCCAACGTAACACTTCTCACTTTACAATGTGCCAAAATTCACTTTTATACTAGTTCTCAATGCTTTAATATTTGCAAGTCTAAGTTAAAAACGTGTTATTTACAAACACTACTGTAACTTCAGTTCAGCTGAATGGTGTGATTGAAGCTTTTTGCCTCTCGTATTTATTACACAACTTGATTCAGTAAATATAAAATTACCTTTCCATTTATTTTTGTATTGTTTTACATGTTTATACCTGCAGTTTGTGTGACTTTTACACCTGTAACTCAAATGTGATGGAGAGAACCAATAAACAGTATCCATCCACTGCCTGGCTTTAACTCCTTTAAACTCACAGGTTCCTAAACTGGAATTTTTAAACTTTGAGTGGTTTTCATTTAAAATTTTTAAACTGGCAGAAAGGTGAGTTTATATTCAAATTAAAATATAAAAAATTAAGGTTTTATGGGGTATGTTTTAGCTGCTATTTTAAGTTTAGGCCTTCTTGCTTGAGCTTTTAATTGGGTAAAATTCAAACTGGAAGAAGATTCATCTGCTTTGTGTTGCTGTCTCTGTTTTTCAGCAGCTGTGTTTGAGCATAAATTGATATTTACAGATTTACAAATACAGGAGGTGCTAAACCTTCCTCCTTGTGCTCACAGAAATGAGGATGCAGCTTCAACATCCATGGATCTCAAATCTGGCTGCCATGGAGAGGGCAATCCCACCTTAACCTTCTTTCCCTCAGGGGCTGAGCATGAATCAGATTTTTGCTGGTTAAGCTGAGCCTGCAGCTGATTTTGTGTCTCTGTTTTACATCACTTCAGCATTCACTGGGGGGAGGTTTTGTGCTCGATTTGGTTTTTGGGAATGGTTTATGTAAATCCAGCCTGCTTTGCATATTCCAGGTGTGCACATAAAGCAGCAGCTTCTGGGGCTCGGATTTTGGACTGAAATCCAGGAGTTTTCCCTTGCTCTGCAGGGTTTGGAAAGAGCTCCCAGCTGTAAATCAGGAATTTGGGTGGCAGCAGTGATGCCTTGTGAAGGCTGAGCTAGAACAGAGATTAGACAGAGTTAAAGAATAAGGTAGGGATTTATTAAAAGGCCTCCATGGATCCACCTTGGGCAGCACAAGAGCCCAGCCAGGGCTGCACCAAAGAGGAACCAAAATGGTCCCAAAATGCACAACTGGTCATGGGGTCTCTCACTTTGATCAGTTCTGCCCCATTTGCATCTTGGAGTTCATTGTCCAATTCCAGCTTTAGCCCATGCAGTCCCATCCTTCTTGTTTTTCTCTCTTCAGCCCACGTTGTTTGTGCTCTTGGGCCTGAGATCTGGATCATTTGTCCTTGGTCCCCAGCTGGAGAAGGAATTGTTTTGTCTCCCTGCTCTGTGCAGAGAGCTCAGCATCCCCTCATATGAAGCCCAGACCCACACACTAAAGCAGCACAGAATCTGAAAAACATAAAAGCTCAAACCTGAGGCATCAGCAGCACCAGGGCAGTGCCTGTCCCCTGTGCTGGCACTGCTGGGGCCTCCTGTGGTTTTGGGGTCTCCTGGTACAGGACAGACATTGGGGGGCTGGGGAAGGGTCTGGAGCACCAGGAGCAGCTGAGGGAGCTGGGAAGGGGCTCAGCCTGGAGAAAAGGAGGCTCAGGAGGGACCTTGTGGCTCTGCACAGCTCCTGACAGGAGGGGACAGCCAGGGGGGGTCGGGCTCTGCTCCAGGGAACAGGGACAGGAGGAGAGGGAACGGCCTCAGGCTGGGCCAGGGGAGGGTTAGATTGGATATTGGGAAAATTTCTTCATGGAAAGGGTTATTTGCTCAAAAGCTCTCCAAGATTACCAAGTCCAACCATTCCCCCAGCACTGCCAAGGCCAACACTGACCATGTCCCCAAGTGCCACATCCACATGGCTTTAAATCCCTCCAGGGATGGGGACTCCAGCACTGCCCTGGGCAGCTGTGCCAGGGCTGGAGAGCCCTTTCCAGGAAGAAATGGGAAGTTAAAAATGCTTTGAGAAGGTTTAGATGATGGGGAACTGTCTGAGTTTCATTTCCTAAGAGAGATGAGATAGATTTTCCTGAGTATACCCCAAATCAGGGGTTTTTAGTGCTGTTTCTTGCTTTTAATTAATCTTATTTTGGTCAGCCTGGTTGTATCTGGAGAGGTTTCCAGCTCTCCTTGGCTTTTCACGAGCTCCTCTTCCTTCCATGTGAACTCATCTGGAATTTCTTTGCCTACGTGTCCGCCAACAAATGGTGCCTCTTTAGCTTCATAAATTACCAGCCTAATTAAAGTAATGAATTCCCAACAGGAATTGCATGGAAATGGGAGCACTTGTTCATTGAATAGCCCTGGGTTCGGCTCCCATTGTACACGTTCCACAAGGTGCTTGTGTGATCCCTCCTATTGAATTGGCTTAAAATAAACCTTCAGGCCAGTTTGATGTCTTGGTAGAAAAGAAAACACCCAACGGGCAAGGCCTGGAGGATTTCAATAGCTTTACTGCTCCGGGACAGACAGAAAAACAACAAAAAAAAAGCATGGAAAGTAAAATGTGGGTGACCCATTCACGGCTAGGAATTCAGCAGGCACACAATGCATTGTATAGATCACTGCAAAACCTCCCCACACGAGTGAAACAGGAAATTTCTAATGGTTCAAATTGAGCCCTCGCTCAACCCCACCAAAAATCTTCCATTTTTCTGTGTTATCAAAGTTAGTTCAATATTTGCTTTATATACATCCTGTTCCGGACTTTGATTCCTCTATACAGCACCTTCCTGCCTTCTAATATCTGATTTATTGCAGAGCCCTTTTTCTTCCAAAGGTTTGGCTTTGCCTGCTTTAACTCTTTATCTTGTCAGCCTCGGACACGGCCTTGCCTTGGGCCTCTCCTTGCTTTGGGAAGCTCTGGAGAAAGGAGAACAGAGGAGCTGGAGGAGAAGGAAGAGGCTACAGGGGCTCTAGGGATGGGTCACAGGATTTTCGGGACAGAGATGTGGAATATCCAAGGTGCTTCAGTGCATCAAATGAGAAGTTGGGACCTTAAAGATCATCCAGTTGCAACCCTCTGTCCTGGGCAGGGACACCTTCCATCATCCCAGGTGGAGCCACTGGACACTTCCAGGGATCCAGGGGCAGCCACAGCTTCTCTGGGCAACCCAGGACCTCCTTACCCTCACAGGGAAGAATTCCCTCCCAATCTCCCATCCAACCCTGCCCTCTGGCACTGGGAGCCATTCCCTGTGTCCTGTCCCTCCATCCCTTGTCCCCAGTCTCCCTCCAGCTCTCCTGGAGCCCCTTTAGGCCCTGGAAAGTGCTGGAATGTCCCCAGATTCTTCTCCAGGATCTGGATCCTTCCCACCCCCTCCCAGCTGTGGTGCTGGATTGGGATCACTGCCCTCCCCATGCTCTGGGGTTCTTTGCAGCCCTTGCCCATCCCAGGGAAATGAGGAGGAAGTTCTCTGCTCCAGGTCAGGAGGGATGTCACCAGCCCTCAGGGAAGGTCCCAGAGGCAGGTTGGATGCTGAAGACCCCTGAAAGATGTGTCTCCTGTGCAACAATAGGGAATTTTGTTTTATTCCCCTGTGGAACCTCTTGAGGTAAGTGCTGAAGTTCCTCCTGTACCAGCAGACACATCCCTTCTCCCTTTGCTGGCACAAAGAAGAGCACAAGGACAGAACTGCAAATTGTGGTGCCTCCTAAATGCCTTGAGCTGTCAGAGCTGACCTGCCCCATTCCCTGTGCTCCATCCTGAATGGACCATCAGGATTACAGGACACAGGGAATGGCTCCCACTGCCAGAGGACAGGGATGGATGGGAGATTGGGAAGGAATTGTTCCCTGTGAGGGTGGGAGGCCCTGGCACAGGGTGCCCAGAGAAGCTGTGGCTGCCCCTGGATCCCTGGAAGTGCCCAAGGCCAGGCTGGACAGGGCTTGGAACAATCTGGAACAGTGAAAGGTGTCCCTGCCATGGCAGGGAGGTGGAACAAGACAATCTTTAATGTCCCTTCCAACCCAGCCCAGTCCATGATTCCCTGCATTCCCTGCAACTTTCTTTCTTCTGAAGATGGACTAAAACATCTCCTTGAATCATGCAATTTCCCCCCTAAAATCTAAAGGCCCTGCTGTCCCCTGCCCTATCCCTGGCAGTGGGATGTGGTCATGACAGAGCAGGGCTGATAAAGAGATTTCTCTTCTCAAAGGCAAGGCCTGGGCTCGCTTGGTGTGTGCTGCAGATTAAAATCACTGCTGCAAAGCAAATGAAACACAAATGTTTAGGGCTTGGCTGGCTTTGGGAAGGGTGTCCCTTCCGCTGGCCCCTGTTTGTTTGCTTGGGTGAGGTGGGTGCAAGTTCTAACAATAAACTATACTGGGAACGTGATGGGAGAGGTCAGGGAGAAAGGAGAAACCAGCAGCAGGCATGGGATGGGATCCTGGGGGGATGTGGGAGAATGGAGTGGGCACAGAAGGAGTTGGGGTGTGCTCCTTCCTGTGTGTGAATCATCCACAGGGAGAGAGGGTCATCGCTTTGGGCCTTGTGTCCTTTCAGCCCCTCCTGCCAAAGGAAGTCATTGAAGGGGTTAAATCAGCACTGAGGGAGAAAAGAAGGGATGCAAGGTGGTTCTGGATGCCCCTGGATCCCTGGAAGTGTCCAAGGCCAGTCTGGAGCAATCTGGGCTGGTGGAAGGAGTCCCTGCCCGTGGCAGGGGTGGAACTGGATGAGCTTTAAGGTCCCTTCCCACCCAAACCATTCCTTGATTCCATCATTACAATTTAAGGAAGGAAACTTGCAGTTTGAGCCTGGTTGAAACAGGGAGAGAAAAATCCCATGGTCAGGGCAGGCCAGGTGGCTCCAAGCCCTGTCCAACTTGGCCTTGGACACTTCCAGGGACCCAGGGCAGCCACCCTGTGCCAGGGTCTTACAGCAAAGAGTTCCTTCCCAACACCAGGTCTAGAAGCCAGCCCCTCTTCCTGCTGCTGAGGGACATGAGGAGGGACAGCTCAGTGTCATCCAGGATCTGCTAAACTCCATCCTGCACTCCCTCTGGGATGCAGAATTCAGTTCCTGGGAAGCTCCTGCTGCCTCTGGCTCCCAGACAGGGCTGAGCTCACCCATCTGCTCCGTCTTGGCAGCAGGGGAGGGGAGGAACAACAATCCTTTTCAATCCAAGCCTCATGTGTGCACAAAGAGCCCCGAGGATTCCTCTGGCACAGCCTCTGGTGGGGACAGACAGCTGCTGGAGTGGGCCAGGGAGGAGTTTTCCCCCCTGTCCTGGCTCAGCCTTTGGTTGGAAGTGAACATTTCTGACTGTCTGCAGCCAGCCTGCCGTGGCTGAGCGTCTCTTGCTCTCCATGGAGGTGCTCTCATCCCTTTTGTGCCTTTGGGAGTCCATCCAACATTTCCAGCACAATTCCTGCACTGTTGCAGACAGCCTTCAAAGGCTGAGCCATGAAGACACTGGTTTGGGACTCATGGTTTTCTCCCAGCAGGTTTCCCATTGCTCTCCAGGCCAGCAATCCACATTCCCATCCTACTAACAGGACAGCGAGGAGCAAATCAATATTTTCTTCTGATCTGGACATTGGAGAGGTTTTGTGATAATTTAAATCCCTGTTTTTCTGCTCTGGGTGTGCAGTTGTCTGTGCAACCTCATCCAGACCTGTTTTCCTCCCTGTTCCCCCCCAAATGTGGGCACAGAGGAGCTGTGGATGCCCCTGGATCCCTGGAAGTGTCCAAGGCCAGGTTGGACAGGGCTTGGAGCCACCTGGGATGGTGGAAGGTGTCCCTGCCCATGGATGGGGTGGGTTGAGATGATCCTCAAGGTCCCTCCCAGCCCAACCTATTCTGGGATTCTAAAGCAAAAGGTGAAGGATGCTCTTAGCTTTTCCTGAGGAACACATTGCTCAGTGGGTTGGAAGCCTCTTCAAGGCTGTCAGTCAGCCCTTGATGAGTTCACTGACACCTGCACAAGGCTAAAATTTAGGGAAAACCTGCCCCAACCAGAGCATCACACCAGATAAATTATTGTGACTTAATTGAATTGCCTTCTTTTTCTTTCTATTTTTTTCCCTTTCTTTTGTCTCTCAGTCAGAGGGTTTCAGTTATTTATGTATCATGTGAAGCCAGATTTCCTCTCATTTCCAGTGGAAGAAAAGGGAGCTGGTGAACCCTGTCCAGAAAGAAAAGCTGCTGGGGTTTGGGGGAAATGGTGGTTTCTGGTTCAAAGCCCAGCCCTGGTGCTGAGTTGTTTGTGCCTTTGCTTCACCAGCAGCTTTTTGCTGCTGCATCACTCCTGGTTTGCATGGAGTGAACCCTCTGGATTCCTCCTTCCATGGATTCTCATCCTCCTTTCCTTGAAGGTCACTTGATCCACAGAGAGGGGCTTTGAACTTTTCTGTTGTGTTAAAAAAAAATCCATTCTCAGCCTCAGCGATGCTGTAGAGCAGCATCTTGTGGGAAAAAAAAGTGAGGAAAAAAGCAAAATAATGGGAAAAAGATGCAGAGTGAATCCTCTCAGGCTTGGGAGGAAAAGCTTAGCTAAAGAAGACTCTGAACACCAAAATCCTCCCATCTGCTCCTGCTTTTTAGTTGACCCTACAGATGATGTAAAGGAAGGGAACAGCCTTGATTCAGCTGGATAAATCCAGGTCAAAGTGCTTAAAAGACCCCAGTGTGAAGTTCCTGAGGGGCTGCAGACCCCTGTGGGGAGCCCCTGCCCCAAATCAGCAGAGCAAGGAGCAGAAATTCCTCTGTTTTTTCCTCCCAAGTGAAGATAAAAAGAGGGTAGGAGAAAGAAAACCAAGGGTAGAGCAGTTTCCCTGCTCCTGTGTTGCCTCTGCTGATGGTTATTTTGGGATCTGAGCTGTGTTTTGTTCCCTTTTTGAGATACCTGAAATGTTCAGTTCAGAATGTCTCAGGGGAAGGCTTAGGGGGGAAAAAAAAAGAATGGATTCAGCACATTTCTAGTAAAGTTACTGAAGTAAAACCTGAATTTAAATGTTATTAACATGACCTGGAAATGGACCCCCAGCCTTGCTGTCCCATCTTGTGATGCCACCTTGACTACAGGCAACCAAGTTTTCCAAGAAAAGGAGAATTTCTGGAGACAAAACTCCTAAAAGAGGTAAAAAAAAAAAAAATCCATTCTGTTGTGTTTATAAAGCACAGGTGAACAAAATTCTGGGTACAGCAGCTGGATGTTCCCTCAAGTCCTCTCTCAGCTCTTGGAAAGGGGAAACCAGACACATTCTTGGGGGGAAACCAGGGGAAACCAGACACATCCTTGGGGGGAAACCAGGGAAAACCAGACACATCCTTGGAGCCCGAGGCTAGAAAGTGCAAAATGAGGAAGTTTGTTGATCACTGGTCCCCTTGATCCTCACCTGGCTCGTGGTCATTCCCAGAAACAGGAGTACAACATCCTCTCCTCCAGCTGGATAATCAGGAATGCCATCAGTCCATCACTGCATGTGAGGACTGGGTCAGTTCTTGCCCATTCCATGCAGCAGGAACTGCCATGAGATAAAAAATCTTCATCAAATGCCTCAGTATTTCCCAGCAGGGCTGGATTGGGATTCCAGGATCCCTTGGGGCTCTCTTGGGAGCAGCCTGCAGTCCAACCCAGGAATTCTGGCTGTGGTGCAAAAGAGTTGGAGAAGAACTTCTCCTTTAGGAGGCAGTAAGGAAAATAGAAAGGTAAATTTGGTGTGTGGGAGGATGGGGATGCAGAATGCTGGAAACTGGAAGGGTGAGGAGAGGTGAAGCTCTGGTTGTGGAGAGTGGGATTTGGGGAGACCTTCCAGCACCTAAAGGAGTACTGGAATCTCCGGTCTTCCAGACAGGAACTTTGGGCAAAAGGATGGAATTACAGGACAAGGTGGAATGGCCTTAAGCTGAGGGAGGGCAGGGTTAGGTGGGATTTTGGGAAGGAATTCCTGGCTGTGAGGGTGGAGAGGCCCTGGCATAGGGTGCCCAGAGAAGCTGTGGCTGCTCCTGGATCCCTGGAACTGTCCAAGGCCAGGTTGGACAGGGCTTGGAGCAACCTTGCATGGTGGAAGGTTCCCTGCCATGGCAGGGAGTTGGAAGATGATCTTTAAACCCCTTCCAACCCAACCCATTCCATGATTCTGTGATTTATTGACTGCTCTGTTTGGGGTGTGGGATCTGTTTTCCCGTGCTCAGGGTTTGGTACAGCAGAGCCCTGCTCCACCCCATCAGTGCACCACCAAAAAGAGGGAGGGAGGATTTGCTTTCTCTGGGAACAAAACTCGCAGGAGCAGAACCTCAGTAACCTTGGTTACCACATTTCATTTGTGGTGAGCAGAAAGGCTGGGAGGAGAAGTCCTTTCCTCACGGATGCACCGAGCACTCCGTGTACCCATGGAGGGGAAGCAGCACAGCAAGGAGGCAAGGAAGACTTTGGTGAGGCAAGAAAAGCGTTGTCAGTGTGGTGTCACGGGGTTCTCATCACTCCAGTGCTCTTGGCAAGTCCCTCCTGAGCAATTCCACTCTTTGATACAAGGAAAAGTTGTTCCTTCTCCCCTTTGTTCTTGCCCAACTTACTTCCCGTGGAGATTTGTTTTTGTAGCTCCTGGAGATGAAACAACCTCTGAGTGAAAATGCTAACGAGGTGTCCATGGTTGGATGGCTTTGTAAAAAAGGAGTTGGGGTTTAAATCCTTAATCGTGTTGGATTTGGGAGGTATTTTTTGCCCAATCTTCAGCCTACCCAGGACAATACTTGGGTTCTGTTATAGAAATGCCCCTTTATGGCTTTCCTTTGGCTCTGGAAGGTCTCTCCTGCCCCATGCAGAAATTCCTGCTCATAATTTCCTTCCTTTTCCTGCTGGAAGTGGGACTTCCACAGCCAGAGCTGTGACTTGTGCTGTGTCCTCCTTCTCCTCCTCAGGGACTTTCCAGATTCCCCTTTCCCCGTGTTCCCAATGTTGTGTCTCCAGTCTGCTGAGGAGGATGGCACCTCCAGATGTCTGTTTATCTCCAGCCCCTCTGCGCTCCAGGCCCTCTGGAGACACATCCCTCAGCCAAGCTTTCTCTGAAAAAATATTTTTAACCCTTCCTCCCTCCCACTCGTCTTCCCAAGCCCGATCCCCCGGGAACTGTCTGAACAAGATTGTTCTCACACCGTCTCTGGTGACTGCACAAAAGAGCTTAGCTCTGCTTTCAGAAATAAACTTCTTACAAGTATTTTTCTTGTCTATACCCAGTTTTTTTTTTTTTCCCCTTGCATTTTCACATGAAATCCCAGTTGTCAGGCCAACAAGGGGAAGTTTGAAGCCTATTTGAATTTTAGCTTGAAGTAGATGATTTTTTTTTTAATTTTTTTTTTCATCTTTCTGTGTTTTGAAGTCCTTTGGGCGATGTCAGACCTGTTTTTCCCGGCGCGTTCTCTGACCTGATTGACCAAAGTTTTTGTGCTGTTCTCATACTAATTTTGGAACTTTTTTGATGACGTGCAGGCTTTTATTTCGTCTGGTGTTTTAAAACTGTGTGTCCTACCCCCGTGCAGATATTGCTGTTGTATCCCACACCAGATGATTGGACTGAATGACCTCGGAGATCTTTTCTAACCTTAAGGGTTCTGTGATTCCATCACCCCCAAGCTGTGGGAGCAGCACAGGGGAGTCTCCCATCCAAGATGGAACACAGAGTGGGGTGAAACCTCCTTGCACTGGGTTTGTGTGGCCAGGTTTTGCTAGCCAGGGGCTACAGGACTGGCTTCTGGGAAGCTGCTGGAATAAATTAAATTAATTCCCCCAGCTGAGTCTGTTTCACCCATGGCAGTAACTGGTGAGTGATTCCTGTTCAGTTTTTGGCCATGCACAGCTCGGTGCCTGCCTGGAGGCCTCCTCCTGACTTTTTGAACCGAGTTTGCTCAGAAGAAGGTGTGTTTTATAGCTGCAGGTATGCGCTGTAATCTCCTTCTCCCTGATTTAATCCTGCTGGGCAGAGGGAGCGAGAGGAGCAGAGAGATGTGTGGGTTTGTTCTCATTGTTGTTTCACCAGTGACGCTCAGCCCAGGGCTGTTATTTTTGGAGGGTTTGGTGCCTGTGTTTATTGCGGAGGCTCCTCGAGCTCGGGGGCTTTGAGGTGCGTAAATCTAAATAAGGATGACATTTAAAATAGGTTACATGCTCTCCCCGAGTGTGCAGAGAGGAAATACGAGTAGACTGACTTCAGATTCTTCAAGTAAAAAATCCCCCGTGGGAGTGTCATTAAAGTTCTCTGCACCTCCAGGTAATTATATTCTGACATAAATTGTTTGGACCACAATTCAAGGTAACTCTAATCTGGACCTCATTATGATGGATAAAGGGGAATTAATCACTGAGCTGGAAGCGGGATTGTTCCCTGGAGGTGTGTGGTCATGACCTGCCTGCTGAAATTTGGGCAAAGATGGGACAGTTTTAGCTAAAATCGTGTGTGTAAACACAGATACAGGGAGAGGCTCAAGAGGGTTGGGCAGCACAGCTGACAAAAGTTAACGGGAAAGGAAGGATTGGGAAGGAAAAGGACATGGAGAGGGAGATGGAAGTGGGAACTGAGAGTCATTGGAAAAGACCTCAAACACAACTCAGTTCCACCCCCTACCAGACAGGGACACCTCCCACTATCCCAGGTTGCTCCAAGCCCCGTCCAACCTGGCCTTGGAGACTTCCAGGGATCCAGAGGCAGCCACAGCTTCTCTGGGCAACCTGTGCCCGTCATTTTTCTTCTCACGGACAAAATTCTTCCACAAAAAGCAGGAGAAATGACAGTTCTTGGGAGCCTGCTGGATCTGCAGGTACAATTTCCCTTCCAGAGCTGCCCTCGGACAACGAAGAGCTGGGAAGTACCCGGGAGCTCTGGACAGTGGAGGAGCAGCATTCCATTTCTCCTTGGAAAGGAAGGCTCATGCACAGGTACTCAGCTGATGGGAATTTGGAAGACAACAGCCACTTCCAGTAGTTTTCCAGGCTCTGACTTTAGGGCTGGGCTCTGGATTGTCTGCTCAGCCTTGTGGGGAGCAGAAGTTTTTTTGTCTAGGCTTATTCCCAGCCCTGGCACAGCTGCTCAGGGCAGTGCTGGAGTCCCCATCCCTGGAGGGATTTAAAGCCATGTGGATGTGACACTTGGGGACATGGGTCAGTGGTGGCCTTGGCAGTGCTGGGGGAATGGTTGGACTGGATGATCTGAGTGGAATGATGGGATAAATGATTCTGTGAGTCTGATTCTGAAAGACACTCATGGGGTCTGAAGTCCCACTGTGCTTCTCTTTCCCTTATCCCAAGTGGATGGCCTGATGTGGAATATTGAGAACATGGTTGAGAAGAGAAAGATCTGGGGAACTTTTCTGCTTCATTTGTTCTCCAGCACCACAGGCAGGAGTTCAGCTGATCTTGACTGCTCCTTGTACTTTGTTCTTCAGGGGAATTTTCCAACATACCAGCGTGGCCCCAGTAGGTTTCATGTCCAATGTGGATCCTGGTATTTTACCTGCAGTAATTATTTCCTGGCCCAGAAAAGGTTCAAACCTACTTGAGCTTTTGTTACAACTCAAATTTAAATTGCCATACCTGAAGAAAGCAAACCATTTTCCCCCATTGCCTTTGGTGCAGCATCCAAAAAACAGCCCAATGTTTTTTCCTTCATTATTGCCACCAGAATCCCCCTTTGAAGCATCAATCCAGGGCAGGTATGGAGCAGTATTCCCTCTGTGCATCTTTTAACCCCCCTAAGTAGGAACATGGGGTTGTCTCTCAGGAATTTGGGGGTTGTCAGAGTTTAAGGGCAGAGTTGCCTGTGCTTTCTGTCCAGTGAAGAGATGTTTTGCTTCCTTGCCTGTTCCCTCGCTTTGTTTCAATCCTTTTTATATGAATCCTCAAGATTTACACACCATCCTTGATAACAAAGGACTGGAAGGTATTTTAAAGATACAGATGATAAAATACTGCATCTCTACTTTCTTTCTTCTTTCCTCTGCCCAAGTAAGGAGGCTTTACTTGTTTTACTATATATTTACATTTTAAAAATCTTGCTGCCATTTGAAGCTGCTGGCTCCAGTTTGGGCTTTCTTGGGTGTATTTTTTTTTTTTTAATTCATTTTTTGTTGTTGTTATCCTCTCGAGAGAAAGAAACCGCGCGGGTTTCCAAGTTCCTTGAATAAATGTCAAATAAAACATTCCAAACAATTATTCAAGCTGGTAATAAGCAGTGAGACATCCTTCCTGTAGAGAAGCTGAACAATGGTTTCCTCTGACAGAAGCACAACATTAGGAGCCTTCCATATGTTGGTGCTGATTTCAACGGCGGCAGCATCTCCAAGAGGGATCAGAGGCCCCAGTGAGTATCTGGATATCCTGTGGGAAGAAAAGCTCTGTGGGTAACACCCTAACTCCCCCCGAAAAAAATTCTGGGAGTTTCATCCCTGTCTCCTTGACATCCTCCAGTTTTGAGAGCGTTTGCTTCCTTCCCTGGGATTTTTAATCCCAGCACATCCAGGCTTGCCCTGAACGCCTCAGGGAGGCAGGTGAGCCATTCCTCACCTCCAGCTCCAGGATGGCCTCCAGGGAGGAGCAGCACTTCTGGGGAGGAGCAGCACTTCACAGCTCCCAGTTTGACCAGTTTGATGTGTGTCCCTGCAGCCCTGGTGAACGTATCCCCTTCCCATTTTTGCCCCAGCAGCACCCCCTCTCCTCCATGGGCTGCGTTCCCTGGGGAAGGGATCTCACCTGGGATGGGAGAAGCAGCAGGTAACAGTCACAGATATCGACAAACTCCCTATTTTCCTTGCTTCTCCCAATTTTTAGATGCCCAAATGCAGGAGCACAATGCTCACACTGACTTTACTCCTCAGCTGATGACCAGGATGGCCCTCTCCAGGTGAAGCTGGCACTGAGGTGTTGTCCTTGCTCAAGCTGGTGGCCACCTTGGCACTGGGGACATGTGGAAGGTGACAGTGGGGGCAGAGTGGCCGGGGTTGGAAAGGCTGTGTCTCCTGGAGCTGATCCCACTCCTGCAGTCCAGGCTCAGCCCCCAAGGGAAGAGCCCATTCTGGTTGATGGGTCCCAAACAAGGAGTGAGGAAATTTGCCACGTTCCTGGATTTGGTGCCTCCTAAATCCTGCACAAACACGGAGAGCCGGGAGTGACCCTGGAGAGGCCAGAGCTCCTCTGGTAGTTCTTGCTCAGAGCAGCATCTAAATCTTTATTAACCAGTTCAGACATGGCCAGAAAAGGCTGGGATATCAGGAGCAAAGTTTCCCTTTGGGCTGCTCTCCTTGATGCCAAAATCTCTCAAATTTTGGCGAAACACCCAGAAATTAAAAGGGTTTTTGGGCAATTTTTCCTTGTTGTGTGGCCCTAGGCATTGGATCTGGTAGAAGCACACCCAGCTGTTGTCCTGGGAGTCAGTGAGGCCAAACAGGCCCTTGGTTGGGGGAGTCACCTCGATGGTCACTTGTTTTTGGACACCATCACCAGTGGATGAACATCCTTTCCATTCGTGGTGTCCTGGATTTTGGAGAGCTGGAGATGAACCCTTTTCCTTGCTTGTAGGAGATCCCAAATCACATGTTTTAGGAATTAATCTAATTTTCCCATTATTATCACTAGTAGTGTTATTAAATGTTTTTTAAAATAAATTTTGGCCTCCCCAAATCACAGAAACCCACAAGATTCTGGCTCGGGGTGTGTGTGCTGACCAGGGAGGAGGGGACAGCAGGAGGTCCAAAGGAGAGGTGCTGGTGGTACAGCAGTGCTGGGGCTCTTTCCCAAAGGTTTTTGCTCCTTGGGTGGACATAATCAACCTCCTGCTCAGGATCACCACTCACCACCCAATGGTCACCAGCAGCAGCTCAATCTGCTCCTCCAGGCTTTAAAACCAACCTGGACCCACCTTCCCAGCAGAAACAACTTCTGGAGAAGTCACTGTGGAGAGGAAGTGTTGTGGTGGCCTTGGTTTCACCCCAACCCTCCGTGTGCCTTGTCCTGCTCCTCACAAACCCACTCTGCAGTACAAGGGACCAGTTTTTGGTGCAGAGAGCCTTCTCAAGGGATTTCCCTCTGCTCCTGGGCAGAAGGGATATCTGGCTGATTTTGCAATGGGGACAGGGAGAGGTTTCACAAGCCCTGAAGAAGTTGAGGCTGTATGACCTCAGCACCTCACGAGCTCCGTACCCCACTTGAAGCCAAAGGTATGGGGCAGCCCGGCTAGAAAACCCTTGCTAAATGATATTTTCAACCCTTTTCTCTCCAGGTATAACCAAAACCATGGGGAAAACAGCCACAGAGAGCAAGGCTTGGAGTCTTTTAGCTTTGCAGAGCCTGGCACTGGCACAGAGCTGAGCTGCGTGCCTCGACCCAGCGCCCTCGAGGGCCGAGCAGATGAAGCCTGTCCTGCATTCCCCAAGCTCCCCCGGTGCCCAGGGATGGATTGTGTCATGTCCAGCGTGTGGCTGCTCTGCATCCTCCCATCCTCACCACAGTTTTGCTGGAGAGAGGGGAGGAGGGAGCCTCGGCACAGCGGGAGCCCTCGGCCGGGCTCGGCACCCGCGCTCTGCACAATGTCCATTTGTTCTGGGTGCTAACACGAAATGACAAAAGACTCCAGATTCATGCTGAACAAAATTGTCCCCTTGCTAATTATTAGATTATGAAATGTGTTTCATAATGTAATGAATAATGGGGGGGGGGACGTTGGCTTATTATTATTTTTTTTTCCCTGCTTGAATCTGGATTTTTTCATTGTTTGCCCCGGAGTTTTTGTTGGTAGGTTGAAACAGAGATGCAAAAAGAATGGGAAAGGCTGGGTTTTATTTGTGCCTTGCCTGTTAAAGCTGTGACTTGGCTCACACAGTAAGTGCAAACAATTCTCTCCTGGCAAGTGTTCAGTGGAGACATTACTGATGACAGACTTTATTAAGTGCAGGTTTGCTTGTTATTAAATTCGCTCTGTGCTTGTTTCCGAAGCTGCTGGCCTGGCCGGCTGCATCCTATTAGGATCTTTAGGAAGAAAGAAAGGAACAGAACATTGTATGCAGCACAGCCAGCGATGAGGTGATAGGGAAGCCAGCACTGGGGAAGGAGACCCAAGGAGATAATTAATTGCTACGTTTAAAACAAACATTTGTTTGGTTTATTGAGTTAATTCAAGCCGTCCCTTGGAGGTTCCTGGTTTCCAGGTGAAGCTGGGCATGTGTTCCCATGTCAGCACGCTCAGGGCTGTGGGAGGTCAATGTATGTTGCATTAATTGTTTGGGGGGGGGAAAAACCACCATTAAAGTAGAGGCATGTTTCTAATTTCTCAGAGCCTTGTTTAAACTCTTCCCTTTTCCCATCCCAGCTATTGTATGGACAGCACGCCACCAATGACAGCCTTTCTATACAAAATAAATATCTTATAAACTCTTAATCTCATGACTGAATGCCTGCATTGCTGCAGTTCCCAACCCTAACTGCCCAGGCCACGTTAAAAATTAAAAGTTTTCAGCTTCCAGCAGGTGGGTGCCAGGTATTTCCTGAAAATCGGGTCCCTTTTCAAGGTGTCCAAACTCCAGATCCCATCAGAGGGTGATTTGTGTGAGGAATCTTGGCTGATAGTTTGGAAACATTTGAAGCAAATGGGAGCTGCTCAAATTTAATAGAGCAGGAATTGATCCACAGTAGTCAAAGAGGAAAAATAGGCTGATTCTGCACTGAAGAGCTCAAGTGTTTTTGATCTTTTTCAAGTGTACCCTGTGAGGTGATATCTTGCTCCTATCAGCCTAGATCAATATAACCATACTTTTGGATCAACAACTGGTTTGGTGTAGACATCTGGGGTTTTTTTTCCCCACTCTGAGTTTGAAATTTGTTCTTTAAAGCACATTTCTGATATGGGGCTGGCTGTTGAGGCTGCTTGCAGTGGTGAAACAGCTCAGGTTAGGTCCAGGAATTATGGTTCTTCCCCTCCACAAGGTGAGAAATTCACAAAGAAAACCAGAAAAAACTTGGATTTATCTTATTTGCTGCTTCTAATGGAACAATCTCCTTTCACCTCAGTTTTGGGGGGAAAAAGGAAACTGTGCCTGCCACCCAGTGAATTTTGTAGTTGAGGGACAAGAACTCCTCTAGCCAAAGGGGCTGGGATGTGCCAGGCAGGTTTGCTCCCCTGGCATCTCTTGCTGCCAGCAAGGACCCAAAGCCCTCAGCTGCCTCTGGGCTCCATCTCTGTGTCCTTTGACTATCAAAAAACCACGGGAGGGAGGGGACAGAATAACGAAATCCTTCTTTTTCCTCGTTCTTCCCTTCGGGCTTTTGAGGCACCACTAATGGCAGTGGGTGAGAGTCTGTGTTTTGCAATTTATCACTCTGGCACCCAGATGAAGGGACTGGCTGCACTCCTGATCTCTTTTCCCTCTGAGGTCACAGACATTGTGTTTGGGTTTTTTGTTTTTTTTTTGCCTAGGATCCTCCCTGGAGACCTGGGCCTGGAAGGAGTTTCTCCAGGTCTCCTGCTTTTGCCACAGAGGTGACCTTGGGTGAGAGGGGAAATCACCTCCCCGGGATGCTCTGAGGTGGAGAAGCACCACAAGAGCTTTGCACAAAAGGCAGAATTGACTTCTCAACTATTCCAAATTTAATTTGATTTCCACAGGCCACTCTCTGCTCCAAAGCTCTGTCACAGCCCATCTTGACATCCTGGAAATACTGGAGCAGTTTGATTTCTGGCTAAGTAATAACCTCCCTCAGTCAAAAGCTTTCCATGGTGCTTTGTCTGCTGCCCATTTATTTTCTATAAGGCAGATGACTCCCCTCAACCTGAGATTGCTTCATCTCCCACTTTGCTCTCTCGCTGAAATAAATTGCAGGAAAAATCCATATACTCCTAGGAGAATCCAGGGGAATGGATGCACAAAGGGTGCCTGGGTAAAATGAATATTGTGCTGATTCCATCTGAAAAATCATTATAAAGCTGCAGCCACAGAAAACCAACTCCACCCCCCTCCTTTCATTTTAAAAAACTGGAGCATGAATGTTTCAGGCTGTGTTTTATCTGGGAGTCTCCCTTCCCAGATTGGGAACACAATGAGGATTGTGTCCCAGGTATGTTGGAGCTATTTTGCTACTGTTGGTGAATTTAGATGGGAAAAGTCAGGCACAAAAGGGCTTAAGTGATTTGGTTCAATTAACTATAATTTATGAACCCTAATTCCCAGTTTGCTAATCGGAGTATCACACAATGGCCCTGATTTCAGAAATTGCTTAAATATGTGCCTCTGCTCTGCCCAATGTTAAACATGTGCATAAAAATAGGCAGATGGGCCATTTTGGAAGGAGAAATGTTTTCCAAAGGAGATTTTGTATCAGTCAAATTTAGCCCTTGTGATTTGTTTAACTGCTTTTGGAGAAAGGAGGGAGAGCTGAAGACTGAGGGGCTCTGATGTTTTAAAAACTCTCTGCTCAAAGCCTTCTATGACATGAGGGGCTGGAGGAGCTGCCAGTGAGGACTCTCAGGGACACTGGGTCTCAGTGAAGTGCTCAGGGTCAGAAAGAAAGAAAAAAATCAGAATTCCTGCAGGATGGGAGGAGAAGACACCATGGAAGGAGCAGGAAAACCCTCAGCATCCTGAGTGGTCATGATGGGATGATGGAAAGGGAAGGGAGCTTCCTCCACACCATCAGAGCTTCACCAGCTTCAGCAAAGGAGGACTGAGCTCGCATTTGGCCTTTCATTGCCTCCTGCCTTTATTTTTATCTCTGGTTTTTTTCATGGAGATGCCCAGAGACTGCAGTTCCCAGCTCTCTCCAGCTGCCTGTTGGGATGACCTGCAGAGGAGATAATTTTATGGAGTGATTCCTCTACCCAGACCTTTTAGTGAGAACATATTCCAAGATTCCATCTGATCCCAGTTTAAAGCTCTTCCAAGAATTTATGTGTGATTTAATAATCAAAGGCCCTCTTGATTCCAATTTATGCCTGACTTTTCAAACCTTCTGGCTCTCCACAACTCCCTGACAGGAGGGGGTCAGGCTCTGCTCTCAGGGAACAGGGACAGGATGAGAGGAAATGGCCTCAAGCTGTGCCAGGGGAGGTTCAGGTTGGATATCAGGAAGAATTTCCTCATGGGAATCATGATCAGGCCTTGGCAGTGGCTGCCCAAGGAGGTTTGGAGTCCCCATCCTTGGAGGCGTCCAAGGAACACCCGGATGTGGCACTCAGTGCTCTGGGCTGGTGACAAGGTGGGGATTGGTCACAGGTTGGACTCAGTGATCTTGGAGGTCTTTTCCAACCCCGTTGATTCTGGGATTGATCCTGTGCAGTCCTGTTGACCTGAAGTTTTGAGGACACTGTTGGATCTGGAAAAAGCTGTTATCTCTGCCTCTTGCTCTAGGTGATGTTTCATTCTCCTTCTCTTTTCCCCATGCTCAGCTAAAAACAACCCACACTCACTGGTGTTTTAAACTGTTCTCAGCAAGATAATTACCTATTAGAAATTCCACAATTATTTAATTATGTATTATTACAGAGTAAAAAAAAAAATTAAAAATGCAATCCCATAATGCAGTTAATGGAAATTATTAAGTTCTACAAATAACTTCCATGAGAGTCATTATTTGTTGAACATGGGCTGAGGAATCCCAGGCAATTACATACGGAGCCACATCAGAGCAGAGTTGCTGTGAAAATGAGGATTTGTCACTTTGTAAGTGACACTCACCACAGATTAAAAACAAGCTGCAAGGGGAAGGTCATCATCTGGAAAGTTCCTGCCCCAGGAATGGTGATGTTTCCATGGAGATGATCCATGTTTCCATGAGATGCTTGAGTCTCCACCGCAGCTGAGGATGAGCAGGATAACTCCATGGATCTTCTGCGAGGAGTTATTGGGGGTGTCCCTGAAAACAGGGGCTCCAGGTGAGTCCAGAGTGTGTTGGACGGGTTGGGATGGCCCAGGACACCAAGGAAATAGTGGGTCCATGAAATCACAGAAAGTTTTGGGTTGGAAGGGGCCTTCTAGATCATCCAGTGCCACCCTTGCCAGGGGCAGGGACACCCCTACTATCCCAGGTTGCCCCAAACCCCATCCAGCCTGGCCTTGGACATTTCCAGGGATCCAGGGGCAGCCACAGCTTCTCTGGGCACCCTGTGCCAGGGCCTCCCCACCCTCACAGGGAAGAATTTCGTCCCAATATCTAACCCCAAACCCCTCCTCTGTCAGTTGAAATTATTCTGGTTGTGTGGCAAATCCTGGGTCAGATGTGTGACCCCTCCTCAGACCTTCAAGGGCTTGGAGGAGAAAGTCCAAGGGGAGTTTTACCTGCACATCTCCTGGCAAAAATGGACACAACCAGAACACAGAGGTTTGTGGTGCATGGATCTTTTGAGAGAGACCCGAGATTCCATCCACATCATACTCTAGAAAGGGAAAACACCACGCAATTTCAGGCCAACATAAAGGCCTATTATTCCCAAAACGATCCCATTCCTTCTGCCCAACCCTATTTCTGTGCCTACCCACCCTGGAAGCCACGAGAGCTCTTTTATCCATCATAACTCAAGGAGCAAAGAGCTGCCAAGGCCCTGGGGCTGCTGAGTTCCCATGTAAACAAGCTCTGCCCCATTCAGGGGAGCACAGGACACTCGCATTGTCTGCCACACATGGATGTCATAGGGTGAAGGACACAAAGCCACGCATTGTGCTGGCATTCCCGTGTCCCCAAATGACTGCTGCCAGCCCTGCTGCATTCCCATTACCAGGGAAACAACCCCCAGTCCACTGAGGAGGCAGCAGGGGGGGTTTACTGGTGTCTCTGGGATCACCTGAGTGCTGGAATTGTGTTCCATGGTGGGAATCAATCTCTGCTCCAGGCATTTTCCTGAATTCGAGAGGGGGACATTTCAGTTCATTTGCAGCAGGAATACTGTGGGGTCTGTTCTGCTCTCCCTGTTTGGATTTGATCCTAAAAGTCTGTCTCAACCTTAATGATTCCATGCAGGACATGAAGAGCCTGAATCCAGGAGGAGGGTTATGATAAAAGGGACCTTTCCTGTCTACAAAATCATGGAAGCAGAACCATACTGCCCACACCATCCCCAGTTCTCTCTGGGATTTGGGATCAGTGGGATGATGGTGGCCTGGATGGACAACCCGGAATGCCCAGACTACACCTGAAGTGAGGAGGATGGGTGAGTCAAAGGGAACTGGGTAGGTGGGTGTCCTAGGGTGACGTTATGGTGCTTGTATCCCCAGCTGTGTGTTCTGTTTATGCTGGATATTTTATTCTGTGCCTTAAAGACCAGCTCTGAAAGTGAAGGCAGGGAGAAGAGGAAGAACAGAGTTTGTTATCAGGTTTGTTATCAGCCTGCTCACTCCTCCACAGTCTCTGGAGCACAGAACTCCGCTGTGGTGTCTGGGCATGGACAGGGCAGAACAAGACCCTCCTTTTGCTTTTTAGTTAGCTTAGCTAGCTGAGGCAGTCCGAGTTTTCCCTGGACTGCTCTTCTTTCCCTTTTCTTGGAACCATTTGAACCTGCTCTGGACTAGGGACCCATGGACCACTGAGAGCCTGAACTTTGAGGCCCACCGGGGCCTACTCTGCAGCCATTCCCAGCACCGGAGGGACTGATAACAGAGCAAGCACCCACCAGAGAGACTTTCTGAATTTGTCATCTCTTCAGAACGGCGAATGAGTGTTGTCATCCGGTATTGTTCATTTTGTGTGCTGGGGAGTGCTTTGCCTGTTAAATGAACAGGTTTTTTCCACTTTTCTCTGAGGAAAATCCTTCCCGAACTGGTTGGAGGGAGGGGCCATGTTGGTTGGCTTTCTGGGGGGGCCTCTTTTGGACGTTTTCTCCCAGATTTGCTCTAAAACCAGGACAAATAATTGGGAGAGGAGCAGCTACGCGATGGAGCCGTGGTGGGAATTCTGGGAACGTTCTGGAATTCCAGGGATTTCCCGCGCTGCCACCACAAAGGGAAGCGCCTGCCTGCAGCCCCCAACACTCCCGACTCCGTGCTTCTTCTCCTCTCCTCCTTCACTTTCAGAGCCTGTCTTGAAGGCACAGAATAGAATCTCCAGCATAAACAGAACACACGGTTGGGAATACAAGCATCATAACGTCACCCTAGGACAGCGGGTGACTGTTCCATGTCTTGGAAAAACAATGCCACAAAATGCCCAAACCTGCATTTTTTCCCTCCCATGCTTCAAATTTAAAATGCAAAAGTGCAATTTGTGGCAGAATGGGGTGTTTCCCCCATTTTTCTAGGCCTGGTTTTATAAAAGCCTGAGGGCTGGGGTTGCAGGCTGGAGGAAATGAAGGTGGCATTTCCCATTCCTTTGCTTGGGATGGGCAGCGTCATTGCTCTGGTGCCCTTTCTGTCACTTCAGTGTGTCCTCTGGCCCAGAATATCTTGTCCTAGAGATGGATCTCTCCAGTGGAGCTACTTTGCAACACTCAAGCAGTGCCAGAAGATTTCCAGCCCTTCCCCAATTATCATCTCCCTATATTTATGCAGAAGAGAACCACACCCTTGGCTCAGGTTTTTTTTTTGTTTTTTTTTTTTTTTGAGGCTGTGAAACCTCACTCAAACCCATGCACCAAACTAAGTGGAACAGGATTTTTTTCCCCCTACCATTAAAATTTCACTTTTTAAATCCTCCACCTGACCCCAAAGAAAGCCTTCCTGCCCCTTCCTCCCATTCAAACATTCCCATTTCTGGGCTCTTCCCTCCTTTGTGATAGCACAAGCATTTTTAGCAGCAGGCTTTTCTTTCCCTGGGTTAAATTTAGTCCAGCTCATTCCTCCAACGTCCTGCCTCTGCTATTTCATTCCTCAAAGACTTTCCTGTCTCAACCATCTGTAAGATAGTTTCACACAGATGGAAATTCCTTTCTTTTTAGCTTCTGGGAAATGTTGGTGTTGCAATGGCTAAAGATTTTCCTTGGGATGTGGGTTTTGAAAGGAATTAATGCAGCCAGGAGAGCACCTATGTCTAAATGATGGTGCTCCGGCTGCTCATCCATGTTTCTGTCATGAGGCTCTTGTGGAACAGTCTACAGCTGCGAGGCAAACAAATAATAATAGTTATTCCCAAGGAAAAAAACCTATTGTTCAGCCATCCAATATCTACCTTCTTGCCTGTCTGAACATCTCAAATTGATCCCAAGTCTGGGCTATTCTTTGTTTCAGACACTAATGGTCAGGAGTAGGTCCTAGGTAAGAGCTGCAGTGTTCCCAAGTAATCCCAGCCCTGACTGTCATGGAATCATAGAAGGGTTTAGGTTGGAAGGGACCTTAAAGGTCATCCAGATCCACCCTGTGGAAACCTTCCCTGAGGACCCCCTTGATGGAGAGACCCCTAAAAAGTTCTGTGCCAGTATTGAGAGATGGACGGGACTTCTGTTTTTTTCAGTCTTCAGGTCTTTGTTTATTTTTCTCTTATCAGAAGTTCAGCACGCCGTCTACATCTCAGACTTAGCGTACTAAGAGAGGGCGCTAAAAGTCACAAGACACACAGTTCAAGGTCTCTTAAAGCTATTTTGTCCAATTAACTCTTAAAATGTACTTTATTTCTACCTTTCTACCGATAATTAATTATTTGTCTGTCCATGCAACATCTACATTGCAGCTCTTTCTAACCACTCTGTGCCACCAATACTGTAGAAAATGGAGTAGATGAAGAACAAGAAGGAGATCAGACAATGCCCAAAATTCTTCACCTTGTCTCCTATCTACCCCCATACTAAAAAACCCAAAACTATAAGTTTTTTCACCCTGTGATAAACTATACTACTATCTATTTCACACACTTGTAGATTCCAATTCATCCCAAAGTCTTGGAAGCTTTCTCTGTGGATGAAGGTTAAAAGCAGTGTCCTCCTGGGGTTCAGGACTTCTCAGGACAGGCAGAGAAATATTCCTTGTGCCCTGGGTTCCAACACACCCCCTTGCCATGGGCAGGGACATCTTCCACTATAAGGTGGACTTGGAAGATGCTGAAGAAATGGGTCAGAGCATTCTGTGCTGCAGTAGCTGCTGATCCAGCATTTGGAGTTGAAGGATGGAGCTGTTTCCTCTAAAGCCACGCAGGAAATTATCCTGCTGAAACCCTTCCCCACGGCCAGGATGGATGGATGGCTGTCTGTAAACACTCTGGAAACTACTCCTAAATGGCCAAGGAATAGGTTCAGTTTCACAGAATTCCCAGAATGACCAGGTTGGAAGAGATCTCCAAGATCATTGAGTCAAACCCAGCCCCAACACCTCAACTCAACCCTGGCACCCAGTGCCACATCCAGGCTTTGTTAAACACACCCAGGGATGGTGACTCCACCACCTCCTTGGGCAGACCATTCCAGAACTTTATCACTCTTTCTGTGAAAAACTTTTTCCCAATATCCAACCTGTATTTCCCCTGGCTCAGCTTAAGGCTGTGTCCTCTGGTTCTGTCAGTGCTGTCTGGGGCTCTCCCCTCCAGCACCCTGGGGACTGGCAGCAGGGTTTAGTGGGGACAGGGGACAATCCCGTGCCCCACAGCACCAGAGGTGCAATACCCCACTCGTGGGTGGTCACTAAACTCCTCCAGTGCTGCTCTTGGCTCCAGTATTTCCTGGCTTGGAGAAAGAGATGAAGTGCACCAGGTTTTAGTGCAGCTGGAGCTTTGAATAAACAGGGAAACAACTTGTTCCCATGACTCCCCACTGCCTTGGAGGTATTTTTGGTTGTTTATTACCCTCTTGTTCCTATCTTCCAAATCCCTCCTCCTCTCTCTTCTCTTTTTAATAGACTAGGTAGACTCTGAAATCCTCAAGCATCCTTCTTCCCGAGGGATATTTGGCCTTGGGCGAGGTACAAATTACAGGTTTAACAATAAGGGAGAGCACAATTATCCCTTGTGCCTCTCGGCTGTTGCTAATGAGCTGACACAGGAGCTGAGGACGCTGCAAAGGTTCAGCATTTGCTGCTCAGGAGATTGTGCTGACCCTGGGGCAGAGATTACATGGACAATGCCTGGGTCGGGGAATGGGGAGGAATTACAGGATTCAGCTCCCTCCCTCCGGGCTCCCGAGCATCCAGAAAGTGGGAGCATCATGTAAGGACAGAGAGCCTGAAAGGACACAACCAATGCTTCCTCCTCGAGGAAAAGCAGGATTTGGGCTGCAAAAGATATGAAGGGGTTGTTACTGGATCCATGGGGTTTTTATGAGGAAGGACATTGGAAAAACACAGTCCGTGCTGTCTTGGGGCATCCTGTGCTCTGTGTCCCTTCATTTCATCTCCTTCCTTTTCTAGAAGGTTTTCCAGGATCCTTCCACCCCCAAAAATCTTGTCTGGGACCGCAAAAAATTCCTGTGTATGATGAAACCAGCTCTCCATCTGAACTGGGGGGGCTCAGCCTGGAGCAAAGGAGGCTCAGGAGGGACCTTGTGTCTCTGCACAACTCCTGACAAGAGGGGACAGCCAGGGTGGTGTGGTCAGGCTGTGCTCCCAGGGAACAGGGACAGGAGGAGAGGGAACAGCCTCAGGCTGGCCAGGGGAGGGCCATGTTGGATATTTTAGAAAATTTCTTCATAGAAAAGGTGGTCACGTGTTGGAATCCCCATCCCTGCATGGATTTAAAAGCCCTGTGAATGTGGCACTTGGGGACATGTCAGTGGTGGCCTTGGCAGTGCTGGGGGAATGGTTGGACTGGATGATCTTTGGGAATTTTTCCACCTTTAATGATTTAATGAGTGTATCTGCTGATGGCACTATCTCTGTTTCTGCTGAGTGACACCAGCAGCTCCCTGCTGGCCCATGTGTAGGACATGGGTGTCTACATGGCTAAAAACCTTACAGTCAGAGAAGAAATCCCTCCTGGTCTTCCTCTGGGAATTTTCAGCCTGTTTGTCTTCTTCCAAGTTGCCAAGCCCTTCTTCATCATGGAGGGCTGGAGAGCAACTTCCCACAGAGACAGGCAACTTCTGCCCAGGGAGGTGTTGGAGTCCCCATCCCTGGAGGTGTCCAAGGAACACCTGGATGTGGCACTCAGTGCTCTGGGCTGGTGGCAAGGTGGGGATCGGTCACAGGTTGGACTCAATGATCTTGGAGGCCTTTTCCAACCTCTGGGATTCTGGGACTTTATGAAAATCTTTCCCTCAGGAGAAAGCCCACCTCCCTCCCCCGTATGTTTCTGCTTTGCACTGATCCACTTCTGCCACTCAGGCAGAAAAAACCCATCACTTTTGGCACTATTTCTTCGCCCTTGAAATGTGGGTGTGCTGGGCGAGAAGCTTGCAGGAGAAAACATGTGAAAAAGTGGAAGGGAAGGTTCAATCCAGGATCAGTGAGGGGTTAAAGCCGTGGGTAGAGCCAGCCCTTGCACCCCCTCAACCTCTGCACTGCGCTCGCCAGTTTTATCTCGGTTTCGCTTCTATTTGCTGTTGTTGTTTTTAATCATAAAATGACTATTTGTGCAATGCAAATAGCAGAGCCTGCTGTGAGCCACTTAGCAGAGCCCAGAAATGTCACTCTCCGCATTCATCCAGCCTCTCCCATGCTGGGATTTCAACAGCTGCACTGGGGCGCCGGCCGCGCTCTTCCAGGAAAGCGCGATGTCACTCATCCCTCTCTGCACCACCCTGATTGTCCCCTCCTTGCTTGGGACTGAGGCTTCCACAGTTGGGACAGCCTTGTCCAGGAGGGTAAGAGGTTGTGGCCGCTCCAGACTTGGCCAATTTTTTTTTGTTATGATGCCTCAGGTTTGAGCTTTTACGTTTTTTAGATTCTGTGCTGCTTTAGTGTGTGGGTCTGGGCTTCATATGAGGGGATGGTGAGCTCTCTGCACAGAGCAGGGAGACAAAAACAATTCCTTCTCTAGCTGGAGACCAAGGACAAATGATCCAAATCTCAGGCCGAAGACCACAAATAACGTGGACTGAAGAGAGAAAAACAAGAAGGATGGGACTGCATGGGCTAAAGCTGTTATTGGGCAATTAACTCCAAGATGCAAATGAAGCAGAACTGATCCAAGGGAGAGACCCCATGACCAGTTGTGCATTTTGGGACCATTTTGTTTCATCTTTGGTGTAGCCCTGGCTGGGCTCTTGTGCTGCCCAAGGTGCATCCATTGAGGCCTTCTAATAAATCCCTACTTTAACTCTGTCTAACGTTTGTTCTAGCTCAGCCTTCACAAGGTATCAGTTATTAACACACACTCAAACATTCAAACATTGAGAGGGTTCCAACAACTCCAAAGGGTTAATCCACGCTCCATGCTCAGGTTCACTTCCTCACATGGTGGTATCTGGTCAAACGTTGGACTTGATGCTCTTGGAGGTCTTTTCCAAGCTTTGGGATTCCATCATTCTGCACCCAGAGGGTGCCCCAATGGCAGGATGTCCCCTGGATCCGTCCTGGGTGCATGGGATGGTTTTCTTAGCAGGACAATTGCAGAGTTTTACTCTTTGTTTGAGGAACTGGGGGGTTTCAAGCCCAATTTTTTTTCACAGCTGTACTTCATGAGCACAAGATTCTGTCCTGCCTTCCCTCATGGCATTTGGGATAAGCAGTTTGGGACCAGGGTGGAAGATGCCCCCCCAGCACTTAGCCCATCTCAGAAACCCTGGAAAACCTGTGTTCTCTCTGCTGACTGAAAATGTGAAAATCCTCACTTTTTTTGCCTGGTTTTATTCTTTAATCTGAGCACTTTTCCTTGGGTTTGAACTAATATTTTAATTCAGCTCCACGTTGCTTCTGCATCTGTGGGTCCAAAAGGAATTTAGGCAAATGCACCACTTTGATTTCAGCCTAAAGACTTTCCCCTCATGCCTCAAACACGATGCTTCACACACAACCTCTGGCTGAGAAATCCCCAAATCACTGCTTGCCAAGAGTCAGAGCAGAGGATAACAGGGGTTTGCTGCTTCCTTACTTTCCCCACAAATGTAATCTGTGGCTGGAGAGGACGGGTGCCATCCCAGGGACATTTGTGCTATCAGCAGGCTCTTGACTCACAATCCCAGACAGGCATTTCAGTCTTCTCAGAGCAGATAAATGCAATTTTAAAGCACCCTGGGCAGCATTCATTCTGGCAGCCCTGTGTGGTGGCAGTGTCAGTAGCACAGGAATTGCTTTGCCTTTTGTGGGCTGTAATGGCAGCAGCTCAGAGGTTAAAGTGGATCAAGTGGAAAACCTCCACAAGGTGAGAGGAAGAAGCCATCTGACATCTCTGCAGCTTCCCTGCTGTGGCAACCAGCCTGGAAGGAGGTGGAGAGGGAAAGGGGGAAGGCTTGGGGAGGGCTGAGCTGGCAAAAAACCTTGTTGAGGTGCAGAGGGTTTGGGGCAAGGAAGGTGGAGGAGGTCTGCAGTCAGGGGATGGGAAGGAGATGATCTTTAAGGTCCCTTCAAACACAAACCATTGTGGGTTGGTCTCTGATCTTAGGCAGCACTGACAGAACCAGAGGACACAGTCTCAAGCTGTGCCAAGGGAAATACAGGTTGGATATTAGGAAAAAAAATTTTCACAGAAAGAGTGATAAAGTTCTGGAATGTTCTGCCCAAGGAGGAGGTGGAGTCACCATCCCTGGGTGTGTTTAACAAAGCCTGGATGTGGCACTGGGTGCCAGGGTTGAGTTGAGGTGTTGGGGCTGGGTTGGACTCGATGATCTTGGAGGTCTCTTCCAACCTGGTCATTCTGTAAATTCTGTGAATTCTGTGAATTCTGGTATTCTGGGATAAAGAGGGCACCAAAGCAGAGCCAGGCTGGATCCCACTCCACATGGGGACATGACATTTTTCCTGCTGTGGTACAGGGAATGAAGTGGATGGAGCCAAGGGAATAACTGCAGAGGGGTGACAGACACCTGGGAGATGATCCCCAGAGGGTGAGGTGGCAGGAGACCCTGGAGAGATCCAGAGTGGCAGAGCCAGCAAAGCCTTTGGAAAAGGGGGATGTTCCTGCTCACCCTGCTCCTGCTCACCCTGCTCCTGACACAGCCCTGGCTCCCTGGCTGGAGCAGAAGGCAGGAGACTCCTGCCAGCCCCTGTCCCTTTTATACAAGTGCCAAACCAAGCCTGTCTTCCTTTTTTTTTNNNTGCCTTGCTTATGCCAGGAGGGCTGAAAATGCTGTAAAGCATCGAGGAATGTGCCAACAGAGCTGCTGCCAAGCAGAGCCTCTGCAGCCCTGGCACTTCTGCTGAGCACAGGATTGTATTTGCAGGGGTTTGGGGGGAGATAAGGGGCTTTCCCTTATCAGTGGCCAGGTTTTGGCAGGACAGCCTGGCTGGCTCGTGTCCATGCCCCCTGCATGGGGAGGGCAGCTGCCTAAGCAGCCAATGTTGGTATTTCTGCAGGGTTCCTCCTGCCTTGGTTTAATTTCTGAGCATCTTTCACTGTGTTCTTACAGAGATCTGAGTTTCATCATCCTGGCTTTGCCCTGGTAGGGATTTGAAGAAAGCCATGAGCTGGTGTGATTGGTCCTTTCTCCCTCTTGTTAGAACTGCTCGGAAAGATCTGGATGTCTTGTGAGATGCTCATGGAGCAACTCATCATTGCAATCCCTGAATTTATTGCATCCCTGATTTTCCCACTCTTCTGCAAAATTCCCAGTGCCTTCAGGCTGCACTTGCAGGATTGCAAGGGATTTTCTTTTTTCTGTTTTTTGACAGTTCAGGCTGATTTGAAAGCTCTCTGCTCTGGGAAGTCCCCACTGCTCATCAGGATTAAGAGCACAGTCTCATAGAGATGACCAAAGATTTGCACCATGGATGTTGGAATATTGTTCTTTTTTATTATCCATGTTCCACTAAGTGGCATCATATCCCATGTTTCTATTCCCTCATCTTAACTCTGTCTCCAAATATTGAGAATTTTCTTTATCAAGCAGACAGGAAAAATAAGGGAGGAAAAATGTTTGCCAGTTGAAGGGAAACATGTTTTTCAAAGAATTTCCCCCCAGTTTCTGGCTGAAAAAAGGAGAAACAATTGCCTTGGAAAAAAAAGAGAAGCATTTCATTTAAAATCCCCTCCTGGCTCGCTCCCTTTGCCTGGGGTTTGGAATGCACAGGCTCCTGATCTTTCAGGTTCCCCCCAGTGCAGGGTTGGCTCTGTTCTGGGGGCAGCAGCCACTGTGTCACTGGAGTCCCTGCACTGAGACCTTTCTAATTTGCAGAAAATGTTTTCAAAATGAAATTTTCACAGCGAGTGGGTTTTGGCAGAGGGAGGCTGCCAAAGGGAGAGCCCAGGCCTTTGGGGAGAGGGAATGAGATTCCATAGCTCCAAGATGTTTCCAGTTATGTGTAGGCCAGTGATGGGTCTGGTTTGAAATGAGTGACCCTGTGCTGGTCTCTGGCCAGTCCAGAGAGCCAAGGAAACACTGCAGAGGTTCTGTCAGGCATCACCCCCATGGCTGATGTGGTTCTGGAGCAAAGGGAGAGAGGAAAAGAAGAAACAGCTTCCAGTTGCACCAGGGGAAGGTTAGGTTGGATATTAGGGATAATTTCTTCATGGAAAGGGCTCTCCAGCTCTGGCACAGCTGCCCAGGGCAGCGTTGGAATCCCCATCCCTGGAGGGATTTAAAAGCCGTGTGGATGTGGCACTTGGGGACCTGGTCAGTGGTGGCCTTGGCAGTGCTGGGGGAATGGTTGGACTCAATGATTTTAGAGGGTTTTTTCAGCTTAAACAACTCTGTTGATTCCATGATTTGGCTTATCCATGCTCACCAAAGAACCAAGTGAGGAGGAACTCTGATACAAAGGAAGTTGTCTCTGTACTTGCTGAGCAGCTCTGTTACCAGACGAGTAAAAGAGGAGAGATTTAGATTAGAAATTAGGAAGAGATTCCTCCCTGAGAGAGTAGGGAGGCCCTGGTACAGGGTGCCCAGAGAAGCTGTGGCTGCCCCTGGATCCCTGGAAGTGTCCAAGGCCAGGCTGGATGGGGCTTGGAGCAAACTGGGATAGTGGAAGGTGTCCCCGCACATTTCAGGGGTGGAATGGGATGATCATCAAAGTTCTTTCCAACCCAAGTAATTCCATTATTCCATGGTGTTTGAAGGGTGAATTAAAGCTTTTCCAATCAAAAATGAAGGAAAACCCCCCAACAGACTGACCAAGGGCTTCACCAAAAAGTGATGAGCCAACGTGGGCTGGGCAGCTCTACTGACCATCCCAGAGAGGCAAAGGGGGTTTGCAGGAAAAGGTGAATTTTTAAGGAGGGTTTAAAACAGAGGGAGAAGGTGCTGCTGTGGTTGTATTTGGGGGCTTTCCTCAGCATGAAGCCAGACAGGAAAGTAGCACAAAATTCCTTGCTGGGAGATCCAGCAGCTTGCAGAGGATGAGCCAGGAGCCTGGAGATGGAGGTGGGACCTGAGGTGAGACAGGAGGGGGCACAGAGGATTTAGAGAACCTCTGTTCCCTAAACCTTCCCTCCTCTCACAGGGGGAAACAGTGCAGAGGGTCAGGAAACACCAACCTTGACCTGACCACCAAAAATCCCCTTGCAGAGAGGTGCAGTGAAGGCAAATTTGCACCAGAGGAGCCCAGAGGAGAGGCTGTGGCAGTGACCCTGTGCAGAACATGAGCCCTGATGAGCTGTTGGGAGGGCAGTGCCTTGAAATTCCAGGGGCAAGGAGGGAAGAAAAGCTGCCCACACCAGCTGAGGCTGCCGTGGATTTGATCCTCGTTATCCACAGGAAAGGGAATTTCTCCATTCAGGTAGAGCTGTAGGTGGGTGTTTGAAGACCAGGCTGGGATAAACAGAGTTGTGCTGAGCCCACCTTGGTTCCAGGACATGGAACAAGATAAAAATGCCCTGTTGGGTTGGACATCCCCATCCCTGAGCCAAGGCTTTGCTCATCCTGCAGAGCAAGGAGGAATTTCAGGCAAACTCTGCAGAGCCATGAGAAACTTGAAATTCCAGTTTGTGACCAGCTGTGGGCTCCCAGGCCAGGCTGTGGATCATGATCCTGCAGCTTCCACATGCACAGTCATTTTCATTGTAGTCTTTTCTTTTACTTTTGCATCCTTCCAGACTCAGGGAATCTCTTGCCTTAAAAGCTGGGAGCTATTTTTTGGGTGTTTTTTATATAAAGAGCTCAGCAGGAATCCAGAATTTAAGAGACAAGAGAGAATTGCTCACCCTTCAGATATTGGCAGCAAGCCACTCTTCCAGTGCATTTCCCTGGAAAGAGGGGATGAATACATGGAAATAAATCAAACCCAGCATTTTAAAACCCTCCAGATAAGCACCTTCACACCTAAAGTAGCTGTGGGATGGCTTTTCAAGCCAGCAGCTTTCCTCACCTGGCAGATCCAAGCAGGGAAATCCAGAGCTGGAAAACCAGCACTGGGCTATGCTTGAATGACTGATTCTGTGAAAATGTTCTGTGAAAAATGTGCAGTTTTGTGGGTCAGGGTCATCTTTTGCTGTTTGTACCACACCTGCTGCACGGGGGTCAGTGTTTGAGGGATGCTGCTCATGTCTGGGTTTCCAGAAATCCCAGATGGGGAAGGATTTGTGTCCTGGGGCTGTATTTGCTGGAAGTGTCCAAGGCCAGGCTGGATGGGGCTTGGAGCAAAAAACAAAACAAACAAACAAACAAACAAAAACCCAACAAAACAAAACAAAACAAAAAAAAACACCAAAAAAAGAGATGAGTAAGTGATGCTCCACAATGTGTTAATTTGGAGGTCTGTGTAACACTGTATTTTAAAGGGGTTTTTTTTGGTGTTCATGAAAAAAAAAATTGAAAACTGGGGTTTCTGCTTTCCCACCTGAAGCTATAAGGTCATATTGGATCATAGATTCATGGAATGGTTTGGGTTGGAAGGGACCTTAAAGACTTCAAATTCCAGCCCCTGCCATGGGCAGGGACACCTTCCACCAGCCCAGGCTGCTCCAAGCCCTGTCCAGCCTGGCCTTGGACACTTGCAGCGATCCAGGGGCAGCCACAGCTTCTCTGGGCACCCTGTGCCAGGGCCTCACCACCCTCACAGCCAGGAATTCCTTCCCAAATCTCCCCCTTCCCAGTGGGAACCACTCCCTGTGTCCTGTCTCTCCATCCCTTGTCCCCAGTCCCTCTCCAGCTCTCCTGAAGCCCCTTTAGGCCCTGCAAGGCCACAGCAAAATATCCCCAGAGACAAATCCCAGAGGTTTGGCCACTCCCAACCATGTAGGCTGTGGTGGGTCCAGCTCTTCACCAGGAGCTGCTGTGGTGCCAAGAAACTTAAAGAACAACAGAGGAAATAACAAATCAGACACCTCTGCCACCAGGTAGCCTCATCTCATGCATCACTGTCCTTGATGACCTTTCTCAGGAGCTTTCTCTTAATGAACAGTTATTTGTCGCCGAGCGAGGAGGGACGCGGCGCTTGTGACGCTTCCCTTCAGTCATCCTTTCCTTTGTTTGTCTTTGCTTTGTTTTGTCATTTCTTTCAGGTGAATTCATGAACCAGAAATGAATCAACTTCTTTTTTTTTGGTTTTTTTTGATCAAAAGCACGAAATGTCCCGCAGGGACTGGGCAGATTCTGCTTTCTGAACTCAGTGCTGGCACCGCGCACACAATGAGGAGGATGTGTTTGACGAGCTCCTAATGACACTGCAAAGAGCTGTCCCCTGCTCCTGGCTCCAGTGTGACACTGGAGGCTTTGAAGCCTGGGCAATTATTTAATTGACATCACTGAGCTGGCCCCGTGTCACCGTGCTGGAGCTGTCAGAACAAAGTGAAGGAACAATGGAAGTGACCTTTTTGTTTAGAGGATGTTGGAGTAGTGAGAAGAGCAGCCAAGAATCAGGGAATGGGTTTCCTGAGGCTTTTCCATGATTCTCTACCCCGTGGCATGAGGTATAGAAGGGACTCTAAAGATCATCTTGAGGGCAGGGACACTTTCCACTCTCCCAGTCACTGCAAGCCTTGTCCAAGCTGGCTTTGGACATTTCCAGGAATGTGGCAGCCACAGCTTCTCTGGGAAACCTCTGCCAGGGCCTCCCCACCCTCACAGAGAGGAATTCCTTCCTAATTCCTAATCTAAACATCTAATATCTAATTTAATTTAAAGCCACTAATGTCTTTATATGCTGTATCCCAGAAGAAATGAGATGTGCTGGAAATCCAGTAAGGCTCTTAACGCTGGGAAAATTTCCAAATGCAACTTTTGGGGTGAAAAAAATGTTGACCAAACCTTCAGCTCCTTGAGGTCTGTTTGCCAAAGGCAGAGAGTCCATGGGATCCATGTGGATCCCACATCACATTCCCAGACCTGGAACTAAGATGTGACCACCATCAGCAGAAGAGGCCACAAAGGTGACAAAGGTACCTCCCAACTTGCACTGGCCCTGTCACCATGTGGTGTCTGCTGGTTTTACACTGGTTCCTGTCTCCTTTTCATCCTCCCTGACTCAGAGCAGCCAGGACAGGCTGCAAGCACAGAAATGTGCTGCTGTTTATTTTTACACATCCCTGCTTCGCCAGGATGGAGCGTGTGGGAAGAGCAAATGATCTGTCCTTGCAGATTGGAAAGGGAGGGAAGAAGTAAACAGAATTTTAAGGCAAGATCGGGCTTGAAAACCAGCAAGCCTGGATTTTAAAACATGATTGGGCTCAGAGGTGGCTTTATAAGGAAAATGGGTGGTTTTCATCCCTGACACTACCAGGAGAAGAGAAAACCAGGCAGGAGAAAGCTCTGAGAGAAGGAGCCAGGCCTTCTGCAAGGGCCAGGAGGAAAGATCCTCTTCCACAGGGGCCTGGCCATCAGCACAGCAGGCACTGGCTGTGCTTGGACTGTGATCATGGAATCATCATGGAATCATCATGGAATCATGGAATGGTTTGGGTTGGAAGGGGCCTTAAAGCTGTCACGGGCAGGGAGACATTCCACAATCCCAGGTTGCTCCAAGCCCCAATGTCCAGCCTGGCCTTGGCCACTTCCAGGAATCCAGGGGCAGCCACAGCTTCTCTGGGAAATCCATCCCAGGGCCTCCCCACCCTCACAGGGATGAATTCCTTCACAAAATCCAATCTATCCCTGCCCTCTGGCAGTGGGAAACCATTCCCTTATCCTGTCCCTCCATCCCTAGTCCAAAGAAGAATTTCTTCCTAATATTTAATACTGGATCAGGCAGGATTTATGGGCACTCATGGATGCTGTTTTCCAAGGGTTTTGCCCCCTTTAGAAGGGCTGGCTGTGTACTGGATGCTTCAAAAGAAAGGTCTGATCCCAGCTGTTCCAATGTTCTCAGCCCAGGACTGTTTTATTGGATTGATTATCCTTGCTGGTGTAACCAGCAGCTCTGTAATCATAACTCTTATTCTTCATGGGTCCCCACAGACCCATTAAACCCCATTGTAATCTCTAGGATCCCTGGAGGATAAGAAAATTAATAGCAGTGCCTGTGCATCACAGTTACCACCAGGCAAAACTCAGACATTCCTTTTTACTGGAAAGTTCAATTCTCTGGAAAACAGTGATTCAGAATTACCAAATCTTAAGAAAACAGGAATACTGGAATAAAACAACAGAACTCCTTTTCTCAGCTATTTCAAAACCTGCACCTTGAGCTGCTCTAAGGGAGACCAGACTATTTTTCTTTTAATTTACTCTTAGTGCTGTATTAAAAAAAAACCCACCACAACCAGCTGCTACTCTAATTAACATCGAGTGAAACAACTTCTTTAACCATCTAATTCAAAATGTCAAACAACTCCCAGCAGCGAGACACACCTCAAACAAGCAGATAAGATGTTTCATTAGAGCAGGAGCTGCTTGCAATATTGTGGAAAATTGATAGGAGGAGAAAAGAAAAGCAGAAAAATGAGGAGCTGGAGTGGGAGGCAGGCAGGAGAAATCCTAGGTGAAGTTGGCACCCAGCTGTTGTCCCAGGCAGATTGTTAGGTGCTATTTTTTAAAATTTTTTCTCTTTTTATTATATTTTTTTCCTGGAAAATGGATTGATTTCCAAGAGAAATCTTCAGTCTTGCCAAAACTTTTTTTTTTTTTTTTTTTCCTGAGAAACTGCAGTCGTGATAAACCTGCAGCACCCACGGAACCTCTGCTGTGAGGTTCATGCACACCCCCAGGAGATCAGACAATCCATTTTCTGCCCATTTTACAGCCAAAGAAAGAGCCCAGGAGTTCTTCAGGGGGTTGGAGCTTCGTGTTGGTCTTTAAGGTTCCTTCTAAGCCAAAGCATTCCATGATTCTGTGATTAATCCATGTTTAATCTCTGGCTCATAGGAGCTGCAGCTCTTCCTATGGAGCAGGAGCTTTGAAAATATTCAAAGGACACTCTTTACTTTGAAAAAATCTCAGCTTAAGTCCATATAATCATAGTCAGGGATGAAAACAAGAATAATTAATGTAGGAAAATGGAAGAAATTGGAATAAATTCCTCACTGTGAGGGTGGTGAGGCACAGGCTGCCCCTGTGGATCCCTGCAAGTGTCCAAGGCCAGGTTGGACAGGGCTTGGAGCACCCAGGGATAGTGGAAGGTGTCCTGCACATGGTAGGGGTGGAATGAGATGATCTTTGATGTCCCTTCCAACCCAAACCATTCCAGAATTCTGTAAATGTATAAAGCAGCACTACTCCCCACGGAAAAGAAAATGAGAGGAGGCTCCAAGGGTCTCCTGAATTTGGCCCAGGACTGCATCTCCAAGTCTTGCAGGCAGCACCTGAGGTGAGAACCACGCCCTCAACCTTATAATGACACTTACAGCTGTGGAAAATGCCTGGAAATATGGAATTATAGATTTATTAAGCCTGGAAAACCCCTCTAAGGTCATCCATGTCAACCATTCCTCCATGACTGCCAAGGCCACCACTGACCCATGTCCCCAGGTGACACATCCACATGGCTTTTAAACCCTCCAGGGATGTTTTGTTAAGCTGGACTTGAACTTCTGCTCTGCTTTTGACCCTTGGTGTCCAGTGAGGGCTCCAGCCACCAGATGTGGCCGTGGGTTGGGTTGGGAGAGTGAGTGTGGACTTTTGGTATGGGTCAGAAGATCTCCACCCCCTTTCCATTGACCCCCTTTCTTCTATTTTCTTTTTCTCTCTGACCCCTTTCTACTATTTTCTTTTTTCCTGGAGGCTTTGTGACAGAATTTTTAGAGGGATTCCTGCTCTACTCCAGCCTGTGACTGTTTGTAGCTGCCTGTGCAGGGCAGCAAGGGTCAGAGAGGGGTTGGCACCAGAGATGGGGTGAAAAAAAAGGCAGGAGGAAGCTGCACGGAGGTGTTTGACTTGGCTGGAAGCTGTGGGAGAAGCTGGGAAGGCAGCTGGAGAGCTCTCCCTGTGTGAGGGGAAGAGTTTTACTCCCTCCCTCCCTCAGGTGGTGTTTTTAGAGTTCCCCAGGTCTGACACAGACAGGTTTAATGGGATCACAGATTATCCAGAGCTGGATGTGACCCACAAGGATCATCCAGCTCCTGTCCCTGCACAGACACCCCAACAACCCCACCCTGAGCATCCCTGGGAGCATTGTCCAAACTCTCCTGGAGCTCTGGCAGATTTGGGGCTGTGCCCATTCCCTGGGGAGCCTGGGCAGTGCCCAGCACCCTCTGGGGGAAGAACCTTTCCCTGATATCCAACCTAAACCCCCCCTGACACAACTCCAGCCATTCCCTGGGTGCTGTCCCTGTCCCAGAGCTCAGGGATTGGAGTTTGTGTGGGATCACCTCTGGGTGAGCTCTGTGTCCCTCTGCTGAGCCAGCAGTGGTCCCAAACCATCCTGAAGCCCCCACAATCCATCTCCATCCTCACCTCTGCTCCCTGCTGGCCCATGGGACGCTCAGGGACACGGGGACAGCAGGGAGCACGCTGCACATAAAGAGAGGGCAGTGGTGCTGCTGCTCCGAGCAGAGCTGAGTCTCCTCACATTGTTTGAGTAACAAACAGAGGAAATATCTGTAATCTCTCTTCCCTGCCACTCCTAGGGAGCTATCTCGTGGCCTTTCCTGTGGAGTCCTCTGCTCTGCTTCTGCCTGTGGGAACTGCTTCCCAAATTGATTATTCAAGCTTGGAGCAGTTCTTCTCAGTTTTTTTTTTCTTTTTTTTTCTTCTCCACAGAGTTCCCCTTTTGCACATCTGTCTTTCCTGGCAGGAGAAAAAGAAACAGAGGGATCTCCAGTTTCTGTGTGAGTTGGGATGCTCTGGCAGCTCCTCTCCTGCCAAAGCTCACTTCTTGATGCTCTGGTTATTGCTGACCCTTCTGAGCCACAAGGTCCCCCCTGAGCCTCCTTTTCTCCAGGCTGAGCCCCTTTCCAGCTCCTTCAGCTGCTCCTGGTGAGCCAAACCCTTCCCCAGCTCTGTTCCTAAAAGCATCTCAGGTGATGCCATGGCCACTGAGCTCTGGAGGGCAGCTCAGGATCCTCACTCCTCTCAATGCAAGCTCCTAATTAAATCCCTGCCAATTAAATCCCTGTCTATATTCTCCCCTTGAGCACATTCCCATCCTGCTGTGTCTGTGCTCCCTCCTGCTCCCTGATGAACAACCCCTCACCCCAGCTGGCACAGAACTGCTTCTCTGTATGGTTTTTGGGGGAAAAAAGGTCTTTCTAAGCTTTGGAGGTTTAGGATGACCCCTGGCCATCCGTGCTGGGTGCCTCACAGCCTTTCCCAGCCAGTGAACTTCTCTCCCAGCAGCACATACCTGCATGTCAAACACCCTGGAAGAGAGGCAGGACTTGTTTCAGCTCCCCCAGTTTGACTGAAAACTTGGATTTTTCCGTTCCCACTCACCCTTGCATCACTCCAACATCTTTTTCCTGCAAGCATGACAGTTTGGGTTCAGCCTCTCAGCAAAATAAATCTCATCAGAACCACCCAGGATGCTCCAGTTGTGGTCCCATGGTGTCATCAAAGCTTCCTGACCAGCCCTGGAGCATCCACATGCCAGGATGACAATTTTTGCCTCAGTTTCTCAAAGATAAATATCCCCCATCTGAGTATTTTCTCCTCTTCCACCATTCCCAAACTGTAATTTTTCCCCTTTTAATCCAAGTTTTTGTTTGATCCTCTCAGCACACGCTCTCATAACTTATTAAATTTCACCCTTTTTAGCTCTAAGGCTTTTTGTCTTTTATGATAATGTCCAATTCTTCCCTCTGCAGAGTCTTTATCTCTCTAACCACAGCAACCATCAGCTTCCTGCTCTTCCTTCAGTCCTATTAGTGAAAATATACATTTTTTAAAGATAGGTGCCCAAAGTCTCACATTTCAACTCCATCAGGAACTTAATTCCCATCCATTGCTTCCTCTCCCATCAAAACCTGGGGTTGGCCACCCCCTGGTGCTCCCTCATCTTCACAGGTTCCAAACAAATCCTCTTTTGTTGGGATAAACAAGGTGCCAAGCATGATGCCAGCAAACAGATCAGTGAGGCTCTCAGACAGGAGACCTCTCAAAATTCCCTTTTCTAGGAAAACTCTGCTTTGTGGCAGCAAATCAGGGATGGAGGCACAGGAGAAAAGGCACAGAGGCAGCTCCTGCTGTCAGGAGCAACTGTCCTGAGCTGCAGCTGATTTCCTACCAACAACTGGGGTTCATCCCACCTGGATTTTTGATGTTTGAAAACCTCATGCTCAGGAGGAGGAACAGGCCCAGGTCTGTCCCTCACTGATTTTATCAATGTGATGCCACAGGTTTGTCTATTCTCTGCAGGGCAAACAGAAAAAAGCTGCAGCTGCTGGAAGAACTGCTCCAGGCTGAGCTCTGGATGGGTCCTTGGCATGGGAATACTTTAAATGGGGCTTCATGATGAGGAAAAACTCAATCCTCGAACTGTGTGTTGGCAGGACATGAAGTGGAAGATGGGCAGCCCTGGGAGAGAGGTGGGGATGAACCCACAGAGCTGAATCCCACAGGAGCCCCTCTGCTCTGGGAGAGCTGGGAATGTTCCCCTGGAGAAGGGAAAAATCCAAGGAGAGCTCAGAGCCCCTTCCAGGGCCTAAAGGGGCTCCAGGAGAGCTGGAGAGGGACTGGGGACAAGGGATGGAGGGACAGGACACAGGGAATGGCTCCCACTGGGAAACTGTGATGTAAGATGGGATATTGGGAAGGAATTCTAGACACCATGGTAAAGTCATGGAATGGTTTGGGTTGGAAAGGATCCTTAAAGATCATCCAGTTCCACCCCCCTGCCATGGGCAGGGACACCTCCCACCAGCCCAGGGTGCTCCAAGCCCAGCCAACCTGGCTTTGGACACTTCCAGGGATCCAGGGGCAGCCACAGCTTCTCTGGGAATCTGTGCCAGGGCCTCCCCATCCTCACATGGAACAATTCCTTCCCAATATCTCACCTAAATCTCTCCTCTTTTATTTACATCTTAGTGCTACAAAGCCAAATGTTGCTCCTGTCTATCTAGACCAACTCTAGACTTACTCTAAGAGCCCCCTAAATGATACATTTTCCTGTAAGGCACCCAAGAAAGAGAAGAAAATATAAAATGTGCATGTGTCAGGTGCAAGAAAAATATTCCATGAGGAATTAACCCATTTATAGGGTCAGAAACCCCTTGTTATAGGTGAGATGAGAGGCAGGAAAGACTTGCTGAATTTTTCAGAGCACCAAATTTTCTTTAATTGGCATTTTCTTCACGTGGACCTGTTGCTGACAGCCCCCAGGACAGAAGAACTTTGCTCCATCTCTGTTTTTTTTTGTACTGTAAAATCTTTCAGGCACAGGCTGAGGTTTATTTTGTCACCCCAGGTGGAAACGATGGAGACACAACCATGAATTTATATTTTCTATTTCCTTGGACACTTTCCTTCCAGAACTGGGCATTAATGAAGCCCACTCCCAGTCAGAATTGTCTCGCCAGCCTCATTTGTGTGCTCAGAGATAAGGGAACGAATCTGGCTGGCTGTCAGTTCATTAACAGGCCACTGATGAATTTGTGCCACTCTCTGCAGGGTGTTCTCACCCTCCTGGGCACCTGCTGAACTCTGGGGGTGGAGGACAGACAGTTCTGTGACATCTCTGATGCAGAGCCTGGGGCCCCTGGGGTCTGTGCCCCCCTCTAAAGCTGAGCACTGTTGCTACTTCCAGATACCCCCAAAAAATGGATCCCCCTAAATTAAAATAAGAAAATCCAGGGCAGGGTGCTCCCATGGCCTCCATGTCGTGCACACCCCCACATTTTAATTATTCAGGCTGAACACTTGCAAGAAAATCACACTTTTTATTATTTTTTTTTTTCTCTGAACAAATGATAAAAAATCCCAGGGTTTGGCAGTGAGAGGCTGCTGTCAGCAGGAGATGCAGGGCAGAGGTGGCTTTGGGGAAAATCCCTTTCTGCTGCACATTTTGGGGACTGAAAACCCTTTTCTGAGCAGAGGTGCATCTGCTGAGGGATGAGTGAAGAGAAAACACTCTTGGCAGGGGAAGGAAATGTGAGCACAGTTTCTGGATGTGCAGAGATTCATCTGAGCTCAGGTATGAAAATGAGCAAATAATCATTTGTGGGTTTTTAACCAACTTTAATTCTTCCATTTTTCCCACTCTATCTTGTTCTCCTTTATTTGCTTTTAGTCTAGAAGGAAAGAACCAAAAAAAAAATTCATATAACAATAATGAGACATTTTGGATTTTGGCAACATTCAGTTGCTCAGGGAGGTTGTGGACTCCTCTTTAAGCTCGTTCCAACACAGACCATTCCATGATTCTGTGACTTCCATGACATCTGTAGAGTGCTCCAGCTATTCCTTAGAAGTTCCAGTGGCAGCCTGAGAAAGTTTTACAAAGAGAATGGGACAAATTTCTTCAATTTTGGTGTTCTACAGAGCATCCCATGATGTTGGGCAGAAGATTGGCCTCAGGGATCTCAGAAAAGCCCCAGAAACACAAACTCATGGCCTAAATGTGTTTGTTTCCACGCCATCAATCCAGAAGAATGTCAGGTAAGCCATGCAGGGATGGTGGGGAATGCAGCCTAGGAAGGAGGAACTGGAAGGATTTGGGGACTGGTCTGTTGAGTCCTGGTTCCCAGTTTGATGAGACCAAAAAAGCTGTGACCAAAAAAGCTCTCAGGGCTCTTTGAGTGTGACGTGGGGCAGCTCAGGCAGGAAGGTGGGGTCAGGTTGATGATCTCAGGTAACTCAACCTCACTTCAAGAAATGGAATCTGAAAATAAAATTTTTGGATACATCATATTTTTTTAAAAAAAATGGTTCCTCCTGATTCATCACAGAAATGGCCTCCAAAGCCATTTTTTTCACCCTGTGCAGATTCAGCCCAGATCTCCCTGGAGCTATGAGTTGTGTTGTATTAACTGGGAATTACAAATGCCAAGGAAATGCAGGGTCTATACTTTCATTGTTGATGTGACATTGATGTTGTGTTGCTAAACAGGACTTTAAAGGAGCCCCAAGGGGACTGAGACAACCAAACCCTGGGATTTCAGCACGGGGTGAGTGTGGGCCTTATTCTCATGGGAAATAGGTGGCTCCTCTTTAAAATGTTTTGCCCTCAAAGCCAGAGAAAACAAAGCATCTCATCTTGTGGTGAAGCAAAACATTTGTGCAGGTCTCCCTCTTTTTAGATAATAATCCTCAGCCATTTCTGGTTTGTTGTTTACTTTTCTTTCTTCTTTAATTGAAGCCCCGCTGTAAAGGATTAAAAGCAAACTATTTTGTAAAAGGGCTGCACATGGTCCCAAGTAAATCTGTGTGAGCTTTCCCTCTTGCTCAGAGCTCTGGGATTTGCTGATCTGTGCCTTTCTTTGGCTTTAATTAAAATTTGATCTTTGCTCCTTTGCCTGCATCTGCATCCCTCCACTTCCCTGTGCTCCCTGCCAGGTTTGGAAATGCGCCAGCTCTGGTGGAGAACCTGCAGAAGGAGCAGGACATGGACAGCAGCATCCCTTGAGGTGCACCATGCTGGTGGCCTCCCATCAGCTGAACATCTCCCTGTCAGCAGCCTTTGCCTCTCTGCTCCCATTCCACAGCTGTCAGCACCTCCTGAAGCACAAGGCCAAAAGGAAACCAGGGAATGAAGCGGAAAGACCGGCAGGGAGGGAGAGGTGAGGGGGAGGGAGGATATTTCCACACTTGGGTGGGAAGATCTGGGCTTTAAAGATGGACTAAGCCAACAAAAGGGGGTTTAACACGATTCAGAGCTCGTCAGCAACTCTCTGTAGTCCAGGGTCACCCTCAGCTGTGGCACCTAGAGGTGAATCCTGGTTGTGGAATCCCCTCCTACCCTGTCACCCTCCCGGACAGACTGAAGAGCCTTGGAAAGCCCATCTGTCCTGTACAGCTGAGGGCAAGGATAAATGAGGCTGCAGTGCTGAGATTTCAGTCAGGAGGCCCCTGGAACTGCTTGCAAGGTGTGTATTTGTCTCCAAATCCACCGTGGAAGGGCTCATCCTACTCCGACATGGGACAGAACCTCCCTGGTGGATATCAGGCGCTTTCTCTCAGTTCAGGTTCACTTTACATCTAATAAGAGCTTGCAATGAGTTTTTAACTGCTCTGGAGAAGCCAACCCAGGCACCAGAGAGAGAAGAAAAAGGCAATTTCTGCCGATGGCATGGAAAGGAAGAGCGGCCTTTACCAGACGAGGATGTGCCATGGATCAGAGCAATTTGGCAGTGACTCCCCTCTGGTTCCGATTATTGGGGTATCAATAACCAGAGGGCTAATGGCCCTCTGGTTCCAGATACAACGTGCAAGGCTGTTTACAGCCTCTGCTGAGAGCCTCTTACTTTTACTCTCGTTGGCAAATCATTGTTTACGTCTCGTGTTTCGAAATGCAGCTGGGTTCCAGCCTTCCCTCACCCACCGGCGGAGCCGAGCGGATCCGTGCCCCATGTGCTGCTCTTTAGCAACACAAACAGCACAGCCAGATCCCACTTAGCGGGGTTTGCTCACTCCCCAAACACGCAGGGCTTGGCTCCGAGCACGCCGGCTCCTTCCCGCCAGCTCCCCGAGCGCCGCGGGAGAGGCACGGCACGGATAAAGGGTGGGTGAGCACCTCTGGGATGTCCTGGAACAAGGGGGGGGCTCGATTCTCGTGTTGAGGTCGAGGGTGTGCTGTGGTTCATCTACTTGGCATGGCCAGGTCCCTTTTCTTCCCAACTTTTTGAGGGCTGGGTTGATAGCTGGGCTTGATGAGCTTGGAGGTCTTTTCCAACCGAAAGGATCCTACAGAATCATCGAGTGATTGAGGTTGGAAAAGACCTCCAAGCTCATCAAATTCAACCTTTGACCCATCAACTTGACCTTGTCAACCTCGTCAACCAGCCCAGAGCACTGAGTGCCATGTGCAGTCATTCCCTGGACACCTCCAGGGATGGGGATGCCTCCACCTCCTTGGGCAGCTCCAATGCCTGACCACCGTTTCCATGAAGAAATTCCTACTGATGTCCAGCCTGAGCCTCCCCTGGCACAGCCTGAGGCCGTCTCCTCTTTCCTTGTACAAGCACCCTCATCCCTCTTTGTGGGTTTGTTGTCAGCCGTGGGAAGAAGGGGCACAGCGTCCAAAAAGCTGAACAATTGTAGCAGAAGCAGTTGAGTGATGGGTAAATGCTGAATTTCATCCAAGTGGGCAATAAAAAATTGCTCAGGGAGAATATTTGAGAAAGAGTGGCTGAACCTGTATTTTGAGCAGAAGGAAAGAGAAGAAAAAGAAGAAATTTAGAAGAAGGAAGGGCAGAGCACTAAGTCAGCCCAAAGCTGGTCAGCTCATCCTGTAGAGGTGGGAAATTTGAGGTCACAGAATCACAGGATGGTTTTGGTTGGAAGAGACCTTAAAGACCATCTCATTCCAACCTCCTGCCATGGGCAGGGACACCTTCCACTGTCCCAGGTTGTCTGGTGGTCCAAATGGACGAACAAATTCAAAAGAACTGGACATGTTTGCCACTCTGCCACCTTAAGCCCTTAAATCTAGAGAGGAAAGATCAGCCCCCCATTTCCAGAAACCCCCTCAATGTTCAGAGGAAACCTCATTCACTGAATTTGCTCAAAGGGATTTCCACTTGTGTCCTAAACCATCACAGGACCTTCTTTCATGCATGCCAGTGCTACTTCACAGGACATGTTTAAAATCCCCCTTTTTCACAGCAGACAGCCCTTTTAAACAGATTTATTCTGCATTTTTTTCATGTTTGAGCAAACAAAACACATCATGGAAGGACTGCTGCCTGTTGGCCACACTGGGATCCTATGGGGCTGTGTTTGGGGGGCTGGGGCTGCCCTGTGCTCTGCTCCTCCCTGCTGGGAAGCAGGCAGGGCTCAGAATACCTGGGAGAAATCACTAATTTTTGTTTCCCACTCTGGTCCCATGTCCAGGTCGCTGATGGAGCAGGGAGCAGCAGCTGACTTGTGTTTCCCAGGAGCCCCAGAGAGCTCCTGACCCCCTCTGGTTCTGTGTTACATAAAGGAGACACCCCCGTGCCAGATGTGCTGCCTCACATTCCCCTTCAGCAGAATCCGTGGGCTCTCCAAACCATGCCATGTTTATGTAGACTCCCCAGCACCAATTTTGCAATCTTTCCCATTCTCTCCAGCCAACACACATCCAATTAAACTGTCCAGTTACCATGGTTTCCTCCTCACCAACCTGGGGAGTTTGGATGTGGAAAAGAAAAGAAAAGTGTGTTTTCTTGTTAGGAAATGTGCTCATTGGGCTGATGGGATTAAAATTTTGTGTTCAGCCCACTTTGTGTTTGGGGGTTTGATGCTGTTGTTGTGGGGGGGTTCTTTGGGTACCGAAATCCATGGAAAGGGAAGAGCTTGTGAATGGTTTACCATGACAAATGCATTGTTTTCAGAGTCAATTTAAGCAGCCAGAGAGGAGGATTGGAGCTGGGGAATGTTTGCTGGAGTATCTGAACGTGCTGTTGGAAATAGTTTGTTGTTGGTAAAAGCTGGGTTTAATTGTAGTCTCTTAAACCCCCTGAATGTCATATAAAGAAAAAAAAAAAGCTTTACAACAAAACATGCCTTTCAGGGCAGAGTTGGAAATGAATGTAGAGCCTAGAAACAGACTGGGGTTGCCTGGACTGGATTAGTAAACTCTGACTGTTGTCATGCAGCACATTCACCATCCTGCTTTTCAGGATCCTTCCACAGCAGAGAAGGCTGGACTCAAACCCCTGTCTCCATGAAATGCTTTCAGAATCAAACAAGGAAAAGAAGATGAAGACTCACTGAATGATCTGCAGAGAGCTGGAATTCATCACATGTAATGACCATCAGTAAGTGATAAAGGTGGCTGACCTGGCCAAGCCAGGTGATTGGCAAGGTCCTGGAGGAATTTCATCCTGACATCTTTGGCTTCCTCTCTTTTCTTCCTCCTTTCCATGGTCAAGGGAGATAAACTGAAATTGAAAGAGGAGGGACAGAGAGGAAGTAATAGGATGATATTAGACAACACCTATTCTACAAAAAAACCCCAAACTTCAACCCCCACCAAAAAAAAATCCAAAAACAACAAACCAACCAAGCAACCAAGCAAAACAAAACAACACAACAAAACAAACAAAACTCCCAAAACCCAACCAAACATAAACAAACAAAAAACTCAACAAACAAACAAAAAACAAATGAAACCCCCCCCCTCCCCCACCCAAACAAAATCAAGAGTTGCTGGCCATTTTATAGTGCCAAAAACCAGGATGGAAAATGGTTTAAAAAATGTCGGACGATCATCCAAGTGGTTTCATCTCCTCAATAAATTTTGGCCTGGTCTGTGCCACATCCTGTTCTCCCTAACAAAATCTGGAAACTTTGCAGGGGCCAGCAAGAGTCAGGGGCTGTCATGTGTGGGGAATATGGAAAAAAATGTCCTATTTTGCAGTGAGGGGCAGGCTGTGATCACAGGCCTCGCTGCTCCATGTGTCTCCAGGGCCAGAGGGGAGTCCTTGGCCCTGTTTAATTTGCTACTCAAAGCTTGGCCCTGTGCTCGAGTTTTTATAGAGCCTGGGTGAACTGAGAGGGCGTGTTTGGTGTGAATAACAGTGAAGGAGGAGAGTTATGGAAGATAACAGACTGTCTGCACCAGCACTTGTGGTGTGAAGTGTGGAGGAATAAATTCTGGGTGAGGTTTGGAAGGCGGCTGTTTAACACCATGGCTGTGAGGTGGTGAACAGGCTGCTGATCTGAGGGGTGGGTGGGCAGCTGGAGACAAGGACTGGGTGCTGAGCAGGGAGCTGCTCCTTAGTGGAGACATCCTCTGATGGAACACGGTGCTGAGGTGCTCAGGGGATTTATGGGATGTTATGGGAATGCACACGGGGTCCAGGTGATATCATGCAGTATGGCATCTGCTGGGGAGCTGCAGCCATCCCCTGGTTTTATCCCTGTTTTGTTTAAAAAGGAATATAAAAGTTGTGAAAAAGTATCTCAAAAAGAAGAGAGAAAAACAGAAAAAAAAAAAAAAATAAAAAAAAGAAAATGTCTCCTCCAGAAACGAGCTGTATCCTCTCCTGGATCCCAGTGTGAAGGAAAGATGACAGATCCCCTGCCCTGACAAAACACCAGTGGTAGGCCTCAGAACAGCATGTGAGGCACCAGTTCCTCCAGGAGGTTTCTCATTCATTCACAGGCCTGGAATACATGGTGTGCAGAGGGGAAGTCCACTTCCATGACTTCCCAGCTTAGGAAAAAATTAAAATTACAGCCAGAAGTCTGTACCTTAGCAAATGAGGTCAGGAATGAGAGGGATACTCCAGAGGTGAAGGCAAAGAATCATGGAATGATTTGGGTTGGAAAGGACCTTAAAGACGTTCCACTATCCCAGGTTGTTCTAAACCTGGCCTGGAACATTTCCAGGGATCCAGGGACAGCCACAGCTTCTCTGGGCAAGCTGAGGGTCTCACAGCACATCAGAGGCTGCCTTCCTGCAGTCCATGGATGAGGATTGGAACGAGGAGCTCTCCTGTTTCCATCAGCTCCCTGGTAAGCGTGGCCCGGGCAGTCTGAGCTCATGAGATCATCCACTTCCCCGAGGTCAGCACGGAACAACATTTCACCACTGGTGCAAACCTCAAAGCAAAGCCAAGCCGCTGAAGCCATAATTATGTCTTTATTGTGCAGGGCCGGGCTGTGTGCGGGCTGGCAGGGAGCCTTTCATTCTGCAGGGCCCGGGGCATTCATCCTGCATTACACATTGTGGGCTGGGGCTGGGGGTGCCGCTGGAACCCGGCGAGGGCAGCTCCATTCACAGTGCTCCCTTGGCCGTGCTCTCAGGGCCACGGGGATGGAGAGCCCAAAAAGAAGGATTTTGTTGCCTGTCTCCCAAGAAAGACGGTCGTGGCCACCAGCACAGGGAGTGATGTAAAAGGGCTTTGTGTGGCTTGTCAGCAGGAAGGCTCCAGCTGGGACTGGGAATGGCACGCACGAGGTGGGTGCACGGTGGGGATGAGGCAGGAGAGGAGGAGGGGAGAAAAGGTGGGTGGAGAAGGGTGGGAATGGGGTGTGACTTGTGATAAAGAGGTTTTGGAAGTGCAGTGGTCTGCTGACGAAGGTGGAAGAGTGGGAAGAAGGAGGCTGGATTGGTAGGATCAAGGCCACGTGGGGGGATTGATGGCAGTAGCGGAGAGATCATGGAATCCCAGAATCCCGTTATCATTAAGATTGGAAAATCCCTCCAAGGTCATCGAGTCCAACCTGTGCCTGATCCCCACCTTGTCACCAGAGCAGAGCACTGAGTGCCACATCAAGGCATTCCTTGGACACCTCCCTGGGCATGGGAACTTTCCATTCCAGTGCCCTACAACCCTTTCCAGGTAGAAATTCTTCCTGAATTGAATACGTGTGTGAGTCAGGGCCCATTGAGAAGATGACTGTGGTGCTGGAGGATGGCAGAGCAGCCAAGGGCTCAGGAGTGTGGTGGGAGATGTCATTGATGTGCCAGGGGTGACCAAGAGGGACAAACGTGGTGGAGATGGCAGGAGAGAAAGAAGGGATGAGCTCTTGAGGAGTGGTGAAAGGCAGAGCAGAAGGAAGTTTAATTATTAAATGACAAGGAATGAGAGAGAAGAGTTGAGTCAAGATCTGGAGGGGATGAGAGGAGGGGTGAGAGAAGGGTTTGAGAGAGGCTGTTGAGGTGTCAAAGTGACAGATTGCAGGAGTGGGACCACCTTTCAGTCAGGGATCTGTGATTGCCCTGGCTGTAAGGAAAAATCCAGGATTTGATGAAGCTGATGTGATTTGACAACTCCTGCCTGACTTGTTTCTGATCAGGAGGCTGCAAGATGGTTGTGGTGGTTGGACCACGAGGTGCTGGGCTGGACCAGCAAGGGAGGGATGAGAAATGGGCACAGGGATATGCACAGTTTGAACTGTTGGGCTGTGGACACGTCTCCTTATGCCTTGGAAATCCAAGGGGAATGTAGAAGTAGGCTAAGAATAGCCTGTCAGCCCAATCCTCAGACACCAGTGGCCATGGGAAGAGGAACACCACACAAACCACAGCAGAAATTCAGAGTGAGTGAGGTCTCTGCTAATAATCAGACATTATCATGCCATTGCTGCAAAATGTGTTTCTTTCCCACAGGACAGCCCGTCCTGGCCTCCTTCCTTGGGAGGAGAAACTGAAATGACTCTGTGGGAGCAGCAGCAATCCATGAAACTCCCCAGGCTCCTCAGTCCACCTTGGCCATGCTTTGACTTTGTGTCATGAGCCAGGGCCTTGTCCAGGTGAGTTCCTAAGGGAGATCTGGCTGAGCAGGAATGGGATGAGATGGAGAACTGCAGTTCATCCTCCAGAGGGGTTTATTAAGGGAAACACTTAAAATGTGCTCCCGAGGACACTTGAGACATGTCTACATCACAGACAGAATGAGCAGGGAAAAACTCACCATGGGAAGATGCTGGAGATACCAAGACTGCTTAGGATGAAGAAGTAATGGGAAGTTTGTTGAGTTCAAAACAATGGTAAATTATATTTAGGCACTACCAGACCAGTTTACCCACCAGACTGGGACTCAGAGGCTCTGCCAAACTTGAATAAATTGGTTCACCTCGTGTCACCTCAGCAGAACGGGGATGTTGCATGCTCCTTCAGCAGGCATGTCAGCATTTCTGTGTGTCCTGCTGTGCACCACAAGTGGTGACAGCAGCTGTGGAAAGCAGCAAATCCCTGGATGCAGCTGAAAGGTGTCACAGCTACATCAAATGAAAGCACGTTTAGGCCTTGGAGTTGTTTCAGTCCATACCTGAGCTGAGGAGAATTCATAGAAAAATCTTGAGGATGAAAACCCCCCACTGTGAAATACTCAAAATGAACCATTTTGAAGCAAAAGCCAGGGAGAGATTCCCTGGAGAAAGGACCCATGCTGGTCTGCAAAAGATATCCAGATTCTCCTGCCTCTCCTAGAGGGAGGATAATGGATGCTACATCCTGATTCCTCCTGGCAATCCCATGTCATCCAATCAGCAGGAAAACACCTTTCTCCCCCCAGCTCTGTCTGTCCTGGTGTGACAGGGAGGCTTCCCTGGTGAAGGAAATGCTTTGTGCAACACAAATGCATTTTGTCACATCAGGGACAGAGCATTTCCGAGTGTCTTGGCTCTTCCACATTCAGGAAAAAGAGAAATTAGCAACCTGAGTTGCCATGGTAAATAATACAGCAGCACCCTTGCTCAATGCCACTCTGCAAATACTTTAATATTGAATGACTGTAATTTTGCTTTAGAGTCTGGAAAATAGATCCTGAGACCAACTGAACAGTAGCTGATGAAAGTAATTTTGCAGTGGTCTCTTAACACAGCCAGGCAAGCAGAAGCCAGAAAAATAAGAAACCTTATAGTCAAAGTTTTTTAAAGAATCTCAAAACAGCAATTGGATGGGAGATGTGCTATCAATGCACTTCATGGGGATGTGGGTTTGGTCATGCTAAATGGCAGGAATGCCTTCAGTGTACATCCCTGTTATTTATTGAGTAGTGACAGTGGCTTTAGAGCAGCACATGGCAGAGGAGAAGTCCCAGTTCTCCAGCACAGGGTTTTAAATAGCTCTGAGGAGCAATGCAGCTTCAGGGGAAGCGCTGAATGTGGTGGGGAGCTCTGGAGAAACAAACCAATCCAGGACCCTCTTCCCTTCCCTGATGTTTTCTCCCCGATTTCTCCTCCATTCCCCTCTCCCAGGAGCTGTGGTGACTGGAGAGCATAAATTATACTCTCTGTGGCAGGACAGAACACAACTTCACACCCCCAGAACTCGATCCTTGCCTGGGGAGCCGTCAGTCCATGCTTGCCCAGGCTTCTTCCCAGGGGAGATGCTCCATGATTCAATTGCAATGGAGCAGAGGAAGAGCTCAGCAGACTTTGCTAAACAAAGAATCAGCAGGGCTGGACTCTGCCACTGCTGTCCTGTTTCTCCTTGGCCAGGGCACACCTCTCTGTGTTGTCTTTTTTGGGTGAGGAACTCATCCCAAATCCAGAGATGCTGCTCCTCACTGCGTTTGTCACCTCCCACCACGTACCTGGGGTTGGAACAGGCTGAGGTGACCTCGTAGCTGACCCTCAGAGGTTCTCCCAAACTTCTCAGAGCAGCAGTTTTTTATCATGGAGTCACAGGAGAACTGGACTGAAGTGTGATCTTGTCACCCTCTATGCTGTGGGTGACTCCAGCATCACTCAGATCCTCAGATCCTCTATCCTGGAAAAAGAGGGGGACCATAAATGCCCTGAAAGGAATGTCCTTAGTCTTTATCCAAGATACTGATCTTGTTACTTGGTATTTATCCAAGATATTGATCAGCCAAAGGGCTTCCTGAAATGGTGGATTGTGGATTTTACATATTCACTGAGGAAAGGGAAATACAAACATTCAATAAGACTCCTCAGAGGTTTTAATTTGGGGCACTGAAGAAGTACCAACCCCAGAGCCCATTTGGAATATATTCAGTGTCTTGCTCCATTGTTGACATCAGCAGCTCACGAGAGGAGAAAGGATTAGCAGGTGCTGGATTTTTGTTTCCTGATGGTCTGAGAAGTGTGGAAGGCTGTGGTGAGCAAGGTTTGGAAGTATATTTGATTGCATTTTTCCTCCTTTAAAAAAACCCAAACCAAAAAAAAACAGAAGTAATGGAGTGTTTTGTTCAAAAAGTATTATAAAAGTTGTGCACAAATATCTCAAAAAAGAGAGAAAAAATAGAAAAAAAAAAAAGAGAAAATGTCTCCTCCAGAAACAAGCTGTATCCTCTCCTGGATCCTGGTGTGGAGGAAAGATGACAGATCCCCTGACAAAACACCAGTGGTAGGTCTCAGAACAGCATGTGAGGCACCAGTTCCTCCAGGAGGTTTCTCATTCATTCACAAGCCTGGAATACATGGTGTGCTTCTACCACTGGGCAGGCTTGTGCTGTCAAGTTTTCATTCCTCCCTGTGGTTTTGGTGGAGGAGGAAGCTGGAAATTTGGATTACTTGATATTCCTCTGCCCAGGTCCACATCATCCTGCTCTTTTCCCACACAAAAATCTCCTTTTGACAGAGCACCACTACACATCAGCGACATCAACCTTTCTTCAGGGCTTCAGAGCTGCTTGGACACAAAGCACAGGTGGGCAAGACAAACCTTGGTGGTGGTTGGAGCACTTGGACCTTGTCTCTAAAACTTGGGTGATGGCTTGGACAGTGATAAGAGAACAGACTTTTATTTTTCAGGGCATTTTGCTGAATTTCTCTCTAACACAGCCTGGTGCTGTGAAGGTTTCAGCACTGGCCTTGCTTGGCACATCATGGGGTTGGTCTTTCAGTGAGTCAAGCCTCTGTCTCCAGAGATGGCTGGGATGGATTCTCCACGTTCCAGGACGGTTTTCTGTGATGTGAGTTCCCACCAGAGCTGGTCTGTGGTACCCTTCCCTCTGGGGAGATGCCCCAAAGAGGGCATTGAGGTAGAGCTGAGCATTTGGGACAGGAAGGGCGAGGAATAGGGAGCAAAGAAAAAATTTCCACTCATTCATTGGACTCGATGACCTTAAAGATCTTTTCCAACCTAAGCTGTTCTGTAATTCTATGATCCCTTCTCAAGGACATCTCCTACCTGTATCCTGCTGAGGTGGAGGCTGCTGCAAGCTCAGCACAGGTCAAGGAGTGCTGTTTCCACCCCCTTTCCCCCCAGTACTGGGCAGCCATGACTCCATACCCTCAGCAAATCCAAGATTTGCCGAGGAGAGGGATTTCACACAGGTTTGGAGATGGAGAGCTGTAGTTTCACCCTTCCTTGTGTCTCCTCTCTCAGTCTCTGTCATCACTGACAATGTGTTTGATTTGCCTTCATGATGTTCTTGTCCTACAGTGAGGGACTTCCCTTCCTCCCTTTCTTAAAGGTGGTTTATCAAAAAGATGAAGACAGACTTTTTAGTAGTGCCTGTTGTGACAGGACAAGGAGCTGTGGCTGCCCCTGGATCCCTGGAAGTCTCCAAGGCCAGGTTGGATGGGGCTTGGAGCAACCTGGGACAGTGAAAAGTAGGTTGGATTCCATAGCTTCTAATATCCATTCTAACCCAAACCATTCCATGATTCCTCCTCTCTGAGAGCAGCAGAAACTGCTCTCTGACTTGTGGGCTGCACACAAAACATCTCCAAGAAGATTTCTCAAGTTGCCAAGACCTTCTCTCCTTCTGGAGCCTTTGTCACCCTTATCCTGATTGCTTCAAAGCCATCCCTGCAAGGCCAGATCTGTCAACAAGAGAAAGGCTGTCAGGGCTGCTGATAAGAGCCCAGCACACCCAGTTCCAGGGGACATTTGCTGTGGGGATGGTTTTTAGGGCAGGTTTTCATTATGTGGAAAGCGTGTATCCAAGCCGTCCTGCAGGGTGGCGTGGTGCCTGTATTTACAGTGCTGGCAGCTTTCAATAGCAATCTATTTTTAATGAATCCAAGCTGGAATGTGGTGCCTAAACCCCTGATTTAAGGCAGATTTCTAAAGGGAAGATTTACGCAAATTTGCTTGATTGGAAATTAATTACCGCAACAGTCAAGTTCAGCTCAAATAATCTCGCAGAGACGGCTGCAGGAGTCAGATAATTCATGTCGGAGAGAAGACATCAATTTACATTCCTTACATTTCCATCTGGAAGGTTTCCTAATTCTAGAGCGAGCTGGAGGCATCACAGAGAAAGCAAAGGGTGAGGGGGACTGGTGGCAAACTGGATCTGCTGAGGGGGGTTCGATGATCTTGGAGCTCTTTTCCAGCTTAAAAATTCTGTGATTCTGGGTCATTCCCCAAAACGCTCCCAGGAGAGCCATTGTGCCACTGAGTTATGGCAAACTGGGTTTCAAAAGGGGTGAAATATTCCAGACCCTGTTGGTTCTCCAGCTCTGCTGGATGCTCCTGTGAAGGGGATCTTTGGGGGTCCAGGTGTGAGTGGGAAAACATTTGTTGGTCTCAGTGAGGGAAAGACTTTGATTTGCAAGTATGTGGTGGTTTTTTTTTTTTTTTTATTATTATTCCTCTTATTTTGCTGTGAGGAGCTCTTATCAGATTTGGGAAGCTCTGTTGGGCTCTGGTCCTGCTTGCATTTCACAGATCCTCTCCCATTTCCTAAGCCAACAGCTCAATTTGGGGAATAGGAGAGGAACTGAGGGTTCAACAGGGGATGGGGACATGAAATGTTTGAAGTCACCCCTCATTGCAGCAGTGGCCTCAGCAATATAAGTTGATTTTTTCCTATTTATTTGTACTCAAGTCCTTAAAGTATAATAGGAAAGCAGAAGTTTGGTGCGCTCACAGGGATGGGAGTCCCTCACCCTTCCAGTCAGGGCTTGCAAACTTGGTAATTCATTTATTTATGGCTGGACTGAGACATGGAGTCTTCTCTTCTTCCCCTGTGCTTTGCATGATGAGTTTAATGAATCATAGAATTATAGAACGAATCACAAAATGGTTTGGGTTGGAAGGGGCCCTAAAGATCATCTAATTCCAGCCCCTTCCACTAGCCCAGGTTGCTCCAAGTCCTGTCCAGCCTGGCCTTGGACACTTCCAGGGATCCAGGGGCAGCCACAGCTTCTCTGGGCACCCTGTGCCAGGGCCTCCCCACCCTCACAGGGAACAATTCCTTCCCAATATCCCATCCATCCCTGTCCTCTGGCAGCTTAAGGCCATTCCCCATTGTCCTGTCCCTCCATCCCTTGTCCCAAGTCCCTCTCCAGCTCTCCTGGAGTCCCTTCAGGCACTGGAAGGGGCTCTGAGCTCTCCCTGGAGCCTTCTCTTCTCTAGGCTGGACATTCCCAGCTGTCCCAGCCTGGCTCCAGGCTCCTAATCCACTTGGTGACCCTCTGGCCTCTCTCCATCACCAGGAACCCCCAGCACTTCACGGATTGTTCACCCCTAACATCAGCTCTGGGACAGGTTTGGCTGCCAGGGAGCATCTTCAGAAAGCCTGTGAGACACATTAGCTCCATTCCTGACCCGGACAACCCCGGCTTGGATTTTTCCAAGGGTCAAAATCTGCCCCTGTTCATTTGGGCATTGCTGAGGCTGATCCCGAGGCAGGAGGGAGCTGCCAGGGAGTGAGGAACGGGCAGAAGAGGATCAGGTTGGGAAAGCCAGCGGTGTCTTGGCAGGGTGCCTGCCCTCAGCCCGGCCCAGTCGGGAATTCCAGTCGGGAATGATTAACGAGGCTCAGTTCTCCTCCTTCCCCCGTCACTCCCGGGCTGTGCTCGGGGTTTTTCTTGTTCTCTCAGCTCCTGTGACGCAGAGGGAGGCTCTGGCTCCATCACTTTGGTTGTTCCCTCAGCCTCTCCGCTGCCTCACACGCTTCAAATCCCTTTTCTTCAGGAAGCAGACCCGGGATGGGAAGGATGCTCCGAATCTCTGCAGTGCTGAAGGCTACGTTCCCCTTTGAAGCTGAATTGTTTTTCCAGCCTTTTCCAGTTTGCTGTTGATGTGTGTGACATCTCCCCCAAACGCACTTCAGGAATTTCTCTGATCCCTTCCTTAGCTAGAGGGGAGAGCAGAATACGTTGTCCCTTCTCCTCTCAAAACTCAATCAAGAAAATGCTCCTAACTGAGCTGTCGCCCCCTGGAACTTGGAATGAACCTCATGGGTGGTTATTGAGGTCCTCCTGTTTGCCCACAGCTCTCGAGAGCTTCATGGCTTCATTGTGGCTGCAGACCAGGGGCTGGGAGCTGCTGGAGCACCTGGCAGCTCCTTGAGGGATTTCTCTGAGGAACAGATGCTGGGTTTGATCCCAGAAATCCATCTTGCTAAAATGGTTGGCACCCCACTGAGGTCCAGCTCTAGCCCAGTGCAGTGTGATTAATGCATGAAAAAGTAGCTGTTTGCAAACAAGGACATTAAAATAGTAATTTGTCCTGGACTGAAATGTCATCTTGCCCATTCTCTGCCATAGGACAATAGGAAAAATACAGGAATGTTGTTGTGATGCTTTCTTAAATACAGCCTAAGAGAGCTGGGGCTGTTCAGCCTGGAGAAGAGGGGCCATGGGGAGACCTTCCAGCACCTTCCAGTGCCTAAAGGGGGCTTACAGGATGTTTGGAGGGGGACTTTGGACAAGTGATGGAGTGACAGGACAATGGGGAATGGCCTTAAGCTGCCAGAGGGCAGGGTTAGATGGAATATTGGGAAGAAATTGTTCCCTGTGAGGGTGGGGAGGCCCTGGCAGAGGTTGCCCAGAGAAGCTGTGGCTGCCCCTGGATCCCTGCAAGTGCCCAAGGCCAGGTTGGACAGGACTTGGAGCACCCTGGACCAGTGGAAGGTGACCCTGCCCCTGGAAGGGGGTGGATTGAGATATTTAAGGTCCCTTCCAACCCAAACCATTCAATGTTTCTGTGATACTCTCCCAAATTCTAACCATTTGTTTAGGATCTTCCCAAGCCAGAGTTGTCTGCATGTTTAATATCCTCAGTCTCATTTTTCTTCCCTGAATTCTCCCATCTTTTGGAACACGTGCAAGGCACAGATGTTTATCTGGAGACCCAAATTCTGCCCCTATCTCACCCCAGGTTACCTCAGTGATGCTTCCAAGTCACTGGGCAGGATTTCTTCCCTCCAGCTTGAGATGCTGAGTCTGACCCACCACGGTGCTGAGCAGTCAGAAGGATCCAGACTTTTCTGGAAGAGAATGTGGGATTCAGCCAGTGGCAGCTCTCCTTCAGTTTCTGGGAACTGCCAAGTGGCTTTGAAACACCTTGGGGGGCAAACAGATGGAGAACACCACGGAGTACAAACTGCATTTCCTAAGGAGACCTGGATGGGAATAAATAATGGTGATTTTAGCAAGGAGGAGTAGACAAGCATTTTGTTTTCCTACCACAGGATGCCATGGGTACAACAAGTAACACAGAACATTAAATTTCCTTCCAGAAAGTGGCTGACAGCATCCCTTTCTGCTAATTAAAGTAATTCTAGGTAGCTTTTTCTTGCTTGAAATTAGGCAGGGTAATTTAATCATATTTAGGTCACTCTCAGTGCACACACTGCATTTAGCAGTGCAGGCTTTTTTTGACTGATGTGGTTGTCTCTGCCTGCACTCATGAATATCTACAGATTTTTCTTTGTAGATATTCATGTATCCCAGAACGAGAGATGAAAGATGAAATCTTGAGAATTGCTGATGGTTGTTCTCATCAAGGAACAGAGACTCCCCTTTGAGCTCCAGGAAGGGAAGGGTGGCCTATATTTTGTGTGGGAGATTGCAAATAGTTTTGCACAGACACAAAGATGGTGTTTTCTCTTTGGTTGCTCACCATGCTCTAATTAGTCCAGCATTAATGGGAATTAAGTGTCCTATTTAGCTGGAGTAAGTGCCCATGCTAATGTTATTAGTGCAGTCAGCTGCAGCTGATATTCCTGAGCATGATGGGGGCTCTGGCACCTCGCAGGGATCCTCTCCTTGTTGAGGAATCCAGAATTCCATGCAGGCACCACAGGATTTCATGTGATTTCACCTTCTCGCTGCCATCTCTGGGAAGCTGAAAGGGACCAGAAGAGGACAGGGGCTTCAGCAGATTTCTGCTGAAATTGGATTCTCATCAAAATTTCACAAAGGAAATGGAAGGAATCATACAGTGCCTGGGGAACAACAAGGATAAAAAGCAAGCAGATCCTGACTTGGTGTCAAAAAAGCCTTTCCTACACCTCAGAAATTCTTGGCCAGTTCCAAACAGAGAGTCCATCCAGAAGGATGTCAAAATATTGTTGTCCCAAGGTCCACTGAGCACAGTGCCCTGTCCCCAAGAGGGAAGGAGGGGATGAGTAGATAAATAGAGAAAAAAAGAGGATAAGCACAGTGGTCCATCCCCTGCAGCAACCAGCAGGTGAGAGCTCCAGGGCCAGACATGACAGCTGGAACATGAAATTTATTGCCAGTGCAAGAGTTATCCTCCAGAAGTGCCACCATCACCCCAAAAGCCTGTGGATAGGGTTCCCTGTGAGGGTGGTGAGGCCCTGGCACAGGTTTTCCAGAGAAGCTGGGGCTGCCCTTGGATCCCTGGAAGTGCCCAAGGCCAGGTTGGATGGGGCTTGGAGCCACCTGGTCCTGGCAGGGGGTTGGAACAACATGGAACAAGGTCCCTTCCAACCCAAAACCACTCCAGGGTTTTATGATAATTCCTTGATGTCCAAGACACTGAGCTCCAGTTTAGGTGGGAACAGCACCCACGTGTGTCTGTCTGCTCAGTACTGCACCTTTTGTGTCTGGGAATGAATTAATGAATGGTTTAATTAATTAATTAATGGTTTAAATTAAACCAGCCCCTTCCCACCTTGCCACATCTCAGCTGGAGGGCTCAGGTGACAACCTGCCATTTAAGGAATTTACTGCTGTCCTGTAACACAATCAGTGCTGTTGGATTAAGCTTTTCTCTGATTTAGAGAGGGGGTAACTGAGAGGCAGAAAGCTCACATAGTGTGCATCTGTATGCAAACCTTGAGGTAAGAAATGCTGATTTAGAAATGCCATGGAATAAGACAGATATTGCTGAGAGACAAAAAGAACTCGAAAAAAGCCTCAAAGGGTGGCCTTGCAAAAAAACGAGATACTTTAAAGAAATAGAACTATGAAAGATGCNGGGGGTAACTGAGAGGCAGAAAGCTCACATAGTGTGCATCTGTATGCAAACCTTGAGGTAAGAAATGCTGATTTAGAAATGCCATGGAATAAGACAGATATTGCTGAGAGACAAAAAGAACTCGAAAAAAGCCTCAAAGGGTGGCCTTGCAAAAAAACGGGATACTTTGGAGAAATAGAACTATGCATTGTAGTAGGACCCATGAGGAATAATTTTAGATGATTAGCTTTAAAGCATTTACAGCATGGTGTAACTAAAGCTAATAGACCAAGAAATGCTTATAATGTATTGTAATTAAGAAATAGTTAACTTCTGATTGCAAGAGCGTGAATTATAACATCTGTGTTGTCTCACCCTTCACATGAGACTGAAAATAGAATAAAAGTTTCTAAAACGCCTCTCAGCTACCACATCTCTAAGTCAGAAAAAAGCTTAATCGAACACAGGGCGACACTAAATTTTGGAAATATCACTAAAAGTTGTTCCTTTCTGAGCCTTCTGCACCATTCAAGTGCAAGGGCTTATGGCTTTTCACATCCCATGGTGCCAGGTCCCCTCAGGGTGCACGATGATTTTCTGGGGCTGTGGTACCTCAGGGAATCTTTTGCCCAGCTGAAAACCTTTCAGGGAGAAGTAAAACACTTTTTCCAGGAAATGGGGGGAAAAAAATAAAAGACTGTCAATGTCTTTAGTCTGGTTTTCTTCTTTGTATTATTGTAGAAACTCAAAAGTACCAGTGGAGGACCCAGACAGATTTGTGCTAATTTATGGGATGGAAGGACAGTCCTGGTCCCAAATTGCCCTACAATTGATGTGCCAGACAAGAGACTCTCAAATGGTTTTCCAGGAAGGTTCCTGGCTGCTTCCACTGATAACCAGACACGTTTGCTGGTGGATGTCACAGGTTTTTCATCCAATTCATAGGGCTGGAAAACACAAAGCCCATGGCAGTGCCTCATATTTCTGGCCAAGAGCAGCCTCTCTCTCCTGCTGGCAGATTGATCCCGTGGGTTAAAACCCTCTGGAGCTGCAATCACCACATCCACATCCCTGTGTTGCCAAGGCAACCTCAGCATTCGCTCCGGGGGTCTGGACACACGTGGCTTTGTCTTCTGGCTCTGAAACACTTCCTAAATCTACCTCCAATCTACTTTTCCCAAGGATAAGTCTTTGGAAAAGGCAAATTTCTGCACTCAGATGGGAAATGCTTAATTTATAGAATGGTTTAACTCTTGTCCTGGCCTGCTGGAGTTTTCTGAGCTTTAATTCCTCAGTGACACGGGAAGGGCCAGAGTGTGCCAGAACCAGTGGCCAGCCTTACTCCCAACCCTGCTTTTGACATTAATCATTCCCAGCTGCTTCAAAGAAAGATGGAAGAAATGCTCCACTTGATAAATTATGCAATTTTCCCACAGGAGAAGTTTCATCCTAATGGGCTGTTGGTAGCTTGTTTGTGCTCTGCAGCATGAGAATTGATATCCCTTCTCAGACCAATCTAGCAGAGCTGTAGATGCTCCAAAACAGAGATAAATTCCATTTTCTTTCTCTTTTTTTTTATTAAAAAAATTTTTGTTGCAATCTTTCTAACCTCTGAGCTTGCACAATCGCTCTTGGTGATGAGTTCCACAGCTTAATTAGGCATTGTAATCACACAGTTTAAATTGATGAGGTGCTCTGCTTGCCTTTGAACTGAGTTGGATGGGTTTGAGGTTTTTTTTTTTCTAGACATGATGAAAACAGTGGAGAACGGGATTCCCAGCCTGCTCATTCATCATTCTGTGTCTTCTTCATGTCACCTCTTCTCCCTCTCTGCTCTGTGCATCCCCCAAGGCAGGAAAAAGCCTTTCTCTATGTCCTGATCTAAAATCCTTTTGAAACATGGGAAGAAAAATCCACCTTTCTCCATAGATGAAGACAAAATGTTTTCTTCCAGCTTTTTCCTTTGAAAGAGGGAGGAGAGAGAGGGAAATGACATTCAGACTTCATCATCCCATTTTATTTTGACTTCTGGGCTAAACTGAGTCAAAACAAGATGAAGCAAGATGCTGTGAAGTTAAAATAATGATTTAAAAAAAAATCCCAATAGTTGATGAGATAAAAAAGGAGACAGATTTCAAACGTCCACCTTAAAATTATAGAGATTTTATTATTATTTATTTATTATTTATAATATTATAGAGATTTTAAATGTTTGGAGGAGCAAATATCCTGTTGCTCAGGAAGCCCAGACTAAAAACACCAAATATTCCTATCAGGAGATAGGATGAATTATGTTGTGGTTAAGAAAACTTATTGGGGCTCAGGGAATGTGGATTTATTTCCTGTCAGGCTTACAAATACCCTCAGTAGCTCTGAACAAGCCACTGGGAAATAAATCTTAGCAGGGATTTAAACATCCCAGTCCTGAGCGCTTCATTACCCGTTTTTGAGGTGTTTACTGCCTGCAGTGGGACTGAATTCCCAGAGAGAAGGGAATGTGGGCCAGGGAAAACATCCATATGGGAGCAGCAGATTTTGAGTCTAGCAGATTTTCTCATTCAACATTCCTCCTTCAACCCTTTCCTGAAAAAACCTCGTCCTTCCAATCTCCTCACAACAAGCAAGGCAGGGAAAAGGGAGAGATTTGAGAGGCTGGGAGAGATTTTTTAGAGGGGAAGGGATTGTGATACAAGAAATCTTGGGGGTCTCTTTGCTTTAAATAATTTATTTTTAGTTTATTAGGTCTTTGTTGACTTTTTTCTGTGATTCCTAAGGGTAAAATCATGCAATAATCATGGTTTGGGTTGGAGGGGACCTTAAAGATCATCCAGTCCCACCCCCTGCCATGGGCAGGGACACCTTCACTAGCCCAGGTGGCTCCAAGCCCTGTCCAGCCTGGCCTTGGACACTTCCAGGGATGGGGCAGTCACAGGGCAATCCCAGCTTCCAGCTGAAAAAATGACAAATTGTTCTTTTTTCTGCAACTGCAGGATTTTCCCTGCACTGATGCAGCTGGAAAATGGATCCCACCTCTCCTCAGATGTTTTTCAGACCAGAGGGGAGGTTTTCAACTACAGGATGGACCCAACATCAGCCCTGCAGCTCATGCTGCAGAAATTGCAGGTGGGCTCTAAATACTGCCACTTTTTAATTTTTTTTTTTGTGCTGATGGATTTTTCATACCAAAAAACATCCTTGGGCACAAAAAAGACGCATAAAACTGGATAGAAAAGGGAAATCAGACTGCTCTCCCACTGTGACGTGGCTCTTTCCTGCTCCCATGGAAGTTTGGCATGGCCAGGAGCAGCTGCCACATCTGGGGCAGTGTCCCAGCCCTTATCCCACCTGCCAAGAGCAAACCAATGTTCCATTTTCAGGCAGCAGATCTCAGCTGGAGGTTGGAGATTGAGACCTGACTTCATGGTTGGGGCAGAACTTTGGAATCAGGGAAGATTTCTTCTGAAAGAGCTGTGTGTCCTGGAGTGCTGGGTCCAGCTCTGGGATGCCCAAAAGCAGAAGGACCTGGAGCTGCTGGAGCAAATCCAGAGGAGGTCACGGAGCTGCTCCAGGGCTGGAACCAGGCTGGGAGAGCTGGGGGTGCTCACCTGGAGAGGAGAAGGCTCCAGGGAGAGCTCAGAGCCCCTTGCAGGGCCCAAAGGGGCTCCAGGAGAGCTGGAGAGGGACTGGGGACAAGGGATGGAGGGACAGGACACAGGGAATGGCTCCCACTGCCAGAGGACAGGGATGGATGGGATATTGGGAAGGAACTGTTCCTTGTGAGGGTGGGGAGGCCCTGGCACAGGGTGCCCAGAGAAGCTGTGGCTGCCCCTGAATCCAAGGCCAGGCTGGATGGGCTTGGAGCCACCTGGGCTAGTGGAAGGTGTCCCTGCCCATGGCAGGGGGTGGAATGAAATGATCCTGCAGGTCCCTTCCCACCCAGGCCACTCTGCCCTTGCAGGATCCTCTGCCTCCAGACGTGTAAAGCAAAGCAGAGCTGTGGGACTGGGCCCTGCCCTGTGATGCCTCTCACCAGCAGATGAGAGCTGGGGCTGCTCCCTCTCACTCAAGGGTCATTTAATTTGAAACTCGCTGCTCTGTCAGGTCCCAGAGCCACTGACCCCCTGGGGATGGTGAGCCCCATCTGTTTCCTGAGCTCTGCACGTCCAGGCCATGCCAAGGAACCCGGCTGGGCCGGGCTCAGGAGGCTGTTTTGAATCTTGCCCTTTTTCTTGTGGGATTGCGTCGGGCCAGAAGCGAATCCAGAGATGCTCTTTGATGCTGCTCTTGGATCCCGCGCTGCCAATGTGCTGAGGGCATGGGCAGAGGGCACAGTGACACCAAAATAAATCAAATATTTCTCAGGAATGGGGTGGGGACATCAGCAAAACCTCTGCCTTATGCAATTGCCGCCGGCATTACAGCAGATTTAAAGCAGCTGCTGTTGGTTTTCCCTCTTCCCTTTCATAAACCAGTTGTTTGTTTGCTCAGGGCTGGAGGAGAGGGGAGATGTGGGGAGCACAGAGATGGTTGAGTGAGGGGATGGTGCCCAAATCTTCCAAACAGAGCAGAAAATAGATGGGCAGTGTGAAGCTTGGCCAACCTGACACGGACAGGAGTGGTTTTGTCACCCCAGGAAAGGAGGGTGAGCTTGGGATGTGCATGGAGAGCCATAAATGGGGATTGGTAGGGTTGAGCCAAAAGAGATGTTCCTGGAAACACCAGCTGGAGAGGAAAAGTGTTGCCATCAAGGCATCAACTCCCAGCAGCAGAGGTGTAGGATGAAAGGGTTGAAAAAATTTTGCTTTCTCAAGCAAAAGGAAAGAAGAGTCTGATTAATTTTTATTTTAATTTTTTTTTTTAAGTAGCAAAAAGTGGAATGATGAGATTTGGACAGAGCCTGGGTGGGGGGTTCAGGGGATAGGACTGGCCCTAGGGTGGTGCTGGGGTGGTGACCACAGGTGGCAGAGGGGACTGACCCCACTGAGGTTGGGGTTGGCTTTTCTGGGCCTGGCCAGGGGGGTGAAAAGCTCATTTATAATCAAGGTGCAAGAACCATGAGCCCCTCACAACAAGACATGGAGGGGCTGGAGGGTATCCAGAGAAGGGAGAGGAGCTGGGGAAGGGTCTGGAGCATCAGGAGCAGCTGGGGGAGCTGGGAAGGGGCTCAGCCTGGAGAAAAGGAGGCTCAGGGGGGACCTTGTGGCTCTGCACAGCTCCTGACAGGAGGGGACAGCCGGGGGGGTCGGGCTCTGCTCCAGGGAACAGGGACAGGAGGAGAGGGAATGGCCTCAGGCTGGGCCAGGGGAGGGTCAAGTGGGATATTAGGGATAATTTCTTCCTGGAAAGGGTTGTCCAGCCCTGGCACAGCTGCCCAGGGCAGTGCTGGAGTCCCCATCCCTGGAGGGATTTAAAGCCATGTGGATGTGGCACTTGGGGACATGGTCAGTGGTGGCCTTGGCAGTGCTGGGGGAATGGTTGGACTGGATGATCTCAGTGGACTTTTCCACCCAAAATAATTCTCTGATTCCATGAGGCTCCTGCAGCAGGGAGGGAGGATGTGATGCACTTGTGTATGAAGAGAAGAGGGGTGAGGGAAGGAGGGAAAAAAATGGAAGGGATGCAGGTGGCACAGGAAAATCTCCAAGTGAGCACTTGAGCCTCCTCTCTTCCCTGCAAGCAGGAAAATCCCCCAGTTTCAGACACAACAAGGCTTTCTTTTTACTGCTTTGAGCAGCCTGCTGGAAACCCTGCAGGATGAGAGAAATCCCCATCCCCAAAGCACAGCAGTGCAGAGCACCTGCCTGTGGGAAAACTGGGATGCATTTTCCATCTCACCCCAGAAAAACCATCTCTAACACACAGCACTGTAGGAACACCCCAGGCTGCAGCTTCAAAACTCAGCCATTTAGAGGAGTGATTGGATATCTCTGACCCAGGCCCTTTCCCAATCCAGTATATTCCCTTCAGCCACATATTGCTGCCTTTATTGAGCCCAAATGCTCATCAGCTTCTTTCTATTCAAATAATACCAAAAACATGCTCATCCAAGGGTCAGCACAGCTTAATATACAACCAGGATTTCAGCAAACCCCAGGAGCAATCAAGTCATCACTCTGGTAGAAACAGTCCAGCCAGATATCCACAAAGCAGCCTTTTCCATCATTCCAGGAAATAGTCCCTCAGCTGTCTCCAGCAATCCTATTGTGAATAGATGTCTTTTGCCACTTTCCCAGAACATCCATAAATGCAGGGGGTTTCAAATCTGGAGAGGACAGCGCTGTTAAACCAAGATTTAGAGTCTCAGTGGAGGCAAAGGAATTCCCTGCCATCCTTCCCTCTCCCTTCAGCCAGGCTGGAATGAGCTCCAGCCCTGCCAGTGGTCCTCATGGTATGAGACAATGGAGGTCCTTTGAGTTTCTTTTCATAGAATCATAGAATCCTTTGGGTTAGAAAAGACCTGTAGGATCATGGAGTCCATCCATCCCCCCAGCACTGCCATGGCCACCTCTAACCCATGTCCCCAAGTGCCACATCCACACATCTTTCATATCCCTCCGGGGATCGTGACTCATTGATTTCCCTCAACAGCCATTTCCAGGGCTGGACAACCTCTTCCATGAAGAAATTTCCCCTGATATCCAATCTAAACATCCCCTGGCACAACCTGAGGCCATTTCCTCTCCTCCTGTCCCTGTTCCCTGGGAGCAGAGCCCAAACCCCCCAGGTGCACCCTCCTGTAAGGGACTTGTAGACACTTAATTGGTGCAGTTCAAGAGTTGCTTGTCTTGATAGGGGTTCTCAGAGTCCAATCATGAAGAAGTTTGGATGGTGGCAGTGAAAGACTTCAAAGGCTTTGACCATTTATTTTCTTTCCACTCCCTTCATGCCAGCTGTCCCTTTGCAGGGAGTGGGTAAGGGGTGTATCCATGGAAAACACCTCCCAGCACATCATCTCTCCATTTTCTGAGGCTCTATTTTATCTTCATCTGGTTTTTTTTTCAGCTCTTTGGTCTGGTAGCCCCACGTGTGTGAGGTTTCTGGGTCTGCATATTGTTCCAAGCAACCACCTCATTTCTGTGTTTCCAGCCTCACCATTCTCCTGCCTCTCTGGATGATAAAAAAGCAACAAACACCTGCAGGGCTGGCACTTTGCTTCACTCTTGGAGTATTTCCAGTGGGAAGGTGAAAAGGAGGAGGAAACTGGAGAAACTGGGTTTCTCACTAGCATAGGACAAAAGCTTTGTGGACAGAACTTGTGCCCTTCAAGTGCTGAATTTTCACCCAGCTGCCTGAGACATCCTTTTTTCTCCCAACCACTGGACTTGGTTTAGTTTTGTCCACTAAAGCAGTGCCCTGGTGCTGGGTCACAGCTTGGGCTCAATGACCTCAGAGGTCTTTTCCACCCTAAATGATTCTGTGACCCATCTCCTTGTGGGAGAGGCAGGAAAATAAGCACAGGGGGAACCTTCTCACCTTCCCATTCTCCTCCTGAGCTGCAAGGCATCCTCAGGCTGAGCCAGGGAGTGGAAGCAGATGGAGACTCCCACCCAGCTCTCAGCAGTTGTGCTGGTGGCACTCACTCCTTGAACCCCTGGTGATTCCCTGACCTTGGGCAGGAGCTGCTGTGGCTCTTGTGTACAGGGCTGTGCTTCTCCAAGTATTTCAAAAGCAGCTTGAAAAGACCCAGAGAGGTGTGAGCTGAGCCCTTCCCTCCCCTTCCACATTTTCCCTGGTGTTTATTTAGTCAAAGATCAACATTTTTCATTTTCTGCTGTTCTGTATTTCTGCTGTGTTGGTGCTGTGCTTGATGATGATTATTGGGTTTGTATCATGCACCTCTTTTCCCTTTGTTTGTTGTTTAGGATTAGGAACAGGAGCAGGTACATTTCCAATCCCATTATCTGCCTTGCACCTGAACTAAAAGTTTTCCAGTCTCTAAGGTGAAAGAACCATGTTGTATTCCCAAAAATCTCTCCTTCCTCCTAAAGGAGACTCTCAACCAAAGAATTAACTGAAGCAAAAAGTTTATTAATATTCGGAATAGTAATTATTCCTCATTTCTTTTTATCACGACTTCAGTCCTGCTTTAGTCCTGATTTTACAGCTGTCATTGTAAGAATACATGGCAAAAAAATGAGGCTGAGAACCCTTTACTGCATATCAGTAACAGCAAGAGCAACAAGTGCAACAAAAGCTAGAAAATCTTATAAAAACTTACAATAAATTATATACATCTGAGTTAATTAGAAAAGGAATTTAAGGAATTTAAGCATGCCTATCCTTTTTTTTTTCCCCAAGTGTTGAGGGTTGTTTTCTCACCCAAGTGAAGTTTTACATCCTGGGATGTAAAGAATATTTTGGCAGAGGAAAGTGACCTCTCCAGAGCTCTTAGTGGGATGTATGACTTTGGCCATTGTTTTGTTCTCCTTTTATTCAGAATTTCTTTCCTTTATATCAGTGAAAGCTTTGGGTGAGAGAAGCTGAAAAAGGAGGCTTTAATTCAAGCCAGAGAGCGGAGTAGCAGGCTGAGGGTTGTGCAAGAGGTGAGGCAGCTCCACCTGAGCATTAAAGAGCTCAGAAAAACCCACAAAGATGAAAGAGGATTTGAAACCAGAGCCTGGAGTGCTTTTTATGCCTTGCAATAATACCGTGAGAATTTTAAGGAGTTCTGATATAAATAAAGATTTGGACTTTCCACATTTTACTTGAACTATTTAATAATTCAAAATAAAAAGAGATGGACTAAAACAATGCAGCTATTTATTCAGTAATTTATTTTCAGCAGTTATTCTTTAAAGACAGTGTCCACACCTAGAAAATATTTTTATTTTAAAATATTTTGATTTTAAATACTTTCCATATCCCTGAGGTAGATTTTTGGTTTGGTCAAACGTTGCTTGAACACACATAAACTCTTCCTCTGATCTTTTTGTTTACTTGTAGCACCTAAGGGTGGAACTGAGTCTGAGTGAGAAGCAAATCCAGGGTGCAGAGGTGGGAGGCTCAGCTTTTGAGTGACATTCTCTGTCACTCAAACAGCCCCAGGGGACACCTGGTGCCACTTGCACATCCTTCTCATGGTTGAAAAATTCAGATTAAACAGAGGAAGCCCTGTGGCCACAGAGGAAAGGATTTGAGGAGAAATGGACATGCAGCAGGGTTGAGGACAATGGGGAGGCACCAAATGACATTGAAAACACAAGAATTTTTTTCACAATGGTATTGAGCCATTATGAGACTGAAATGGGGAAAAAAAAGAAGTGTTGATAATGATGAGGACAGAAAAATTCCCTAAATATTTCTGCTGTGGCAATGGGAACAGCCAGATGATGGAATCCCAGCCTGGATGGTGAAGGGGGGGCTGGGGCAGCAACCATTAATTCTTGACTCACACAGCTCTAACTGCACCCAAGAGTTTTCAAAAAGCATCCTGAGGAGTTCTCTGGAACAGAAATGATGTTTTTTATTCACTTGGTTTGGGTGGTTCTGAATGGTGAGAGCCGGGCTAAAGTCGTAACTGTGTTTTCCAAAAGGTAAATGGGATATCCTAGGAAAGTGTATGTCCCTTGGTCTGGCATTAATCCCAGGCTAAAAAATACATAATCTCACACAGGACGCAATAAATTAAGGGAAAATAATTAATAGAGGAAGGAAATTAAAGGAGGGTAGCAAAAGTAAGACAAAGTAGTAATGCTGTCAAGTGAATTTGGTACCTTATAAAAATAAGATTATGAACTTTTTCAGAATTGTAATGGGCTTGATCTTAAAGATCTTGTCAAAAAGTTACAGAAAGTGGTGCTTGAAGTTAGTCCTGGGTTTAGTTTGAGTAACAATGGCGAGCAAGGCATGCGGAAGACATTAAACAGCCCTCAAAGCAGCTAATTAATGGGATTCAAAGCATAATTGTAAAGGCAGTAATTAAAGCAGTGACCATGTTCCCATTGGCGTAGGGCCGAAAGCATTTCCATGCTCTTTAACTTTTGAATTAATGACCTGAAGACAGCACACTCTGGCTGCTGATAAAACCTTCCAGGTGACCCAGAGATCAGGGAAGTCATAAACGGGCGAGGAAGGAATTGTGCAGTGCAGAAAAATGTTGATTCATTCGCTGACACGCGATGAGGATGAAGCTGAACACGGCCAAGTATGAGGGAAGACAGCAAAAATCCATGGGCAAGGGCTTTGGGAATTTGGGGGTGTGGTGGGAGCCATGTGGATCTGGGCTCTCACCGCTGTTTGAGGACCAAAGGATGGATGTGAACGTGGTATGGAAACATAAAGGATAGAAGGACCAGGCTCAGTCCTGAAAGCAGCACTGGAGGATGGTTTGAAGTTCAGGGAGACACAGTTTGTGGGAAGTGTTGACAGCTGGAAAGGGCTGGAAGAGGCCTGGGATGATTTGTGGAAGGGAGAACTGCCTTACAGACAGTTTGGTGTCTTGTGCTCTGAGCTCACAGCTCCAAGCTCAAAGGCAGGACCACTCTGGGAATTCCCCTGGGAATTTTGGAAGCCGTGGGTGCAAAGGACAGTCAAATCCTAGACTGGTGAACAGGGCCGTGTGGAACTCTGCCTGGCAGTGCCTGCTGGTCCCAGGACCAAGGACACGGACAAAGGGCTGCCACATGTCCTCCAGACATGAGTTCCCAGGGGTGTTGAGGCTCCTGAGTTTGCTGCTTGCAGACCCAGACCCTGCAAGGCCGTGTGAGGGAGCTGAGCCCACTCTTGGAGCTCCTGGTGGGAGCTTTGGGATGGCAAACTGGGCTGCTCCAATCTCAGTGACTGCAGAATCACAGAATAATTTAGATTGGAAAAGACCTCCAAGATCAATGAATCCAACCTTTGATCCATCATCACCTTGTCACCAGCCCAGAGCACTGAGTGCCATGTCCAGTCCTTTCCTGGACACCTTCAGGGATGGGGACATTCCTGGGCAGCCCCTTCCAGTGCATAACAACCCTTCCATGAGGAAACTCCTCCTGATGTCCCACCTGAAGCTACCCTGGCACAGCTGGAGGATATTTTCCCTTGTCCTGTCACTGTTCCCTGGGAGCAGAGCCTGAGTCCCCCCAGGTCCTGTCAGGGAGTTGTGGAGAGGAAATCCACACTGTACTTTACTGACTGATGCAAAGAGACCTTTCTGTGTCTTTCTGGCAGCCACAGCTCATGTTCACTATTGTCTCCATCACACAGACCCTGAACTTTGTCCTTTTTTATCAGACCTACCCTGCTGACCTTTGCAGTCCACTCTGTTCCTCTGTGATGGAAGAAATCATCAAACAAACTTAAGAAAAACTCCTTTTTAAACTCTCCCCTCAGAGACTGAGGGCAACTTTTGTCATCCTTTCACTTTCTCCCATCTGATGTTTACCTTGGGAGGAATTGTAGCTCCAACATCTTAGTGGACAATTCCTTTGGGATTGGGAAAGGTCAGGTGCCTCTTGACAGAACTTTGGTGCATTATCTTGTTTTCCAGAACCTTGTGCCTACAGCCTTGGCCCTGAGCTCTGTGGTCACCATGAAACCTTGTCCAAATCTTTACAAATAAGATCTGAAAGGCAACAAGAGTCCAACTTGAGCTGTAATGCAAAAAAAGGAGCCTTTCCTGCTTTTATTCTGTCCCTGATTTTCTTTTCCTTTTAAAAATAATTTTACTTCAGTTTCAAGATGCCTTTTTTTCCTGAATGAAAATTAACCTTTTGCCTGATTTGTGAGACAGTATCAGGAAATACACAAGCTGCCCACATGTTCTTTGCTACTTCCCTTAAATCAATAAAATGGTAATTGTTAATGCTGGACAATATAATTAAATTAAGAAGACAAAATCCCTGTATGGAAGAGACCTTTCAATTCACCCTGTTAGCCTTTGTGAGGAGACTCAGAGCTTGTGCTTGTCCAGGGCATCTCTTGCAGAAAGACATCTAGCTTTGAATTCCAGAAGTGAAGCAAGAGAGAACTCCACTGCCCTTGGAGGATTTCACTTTCTTTTTGGAAAAAAAAAAAAAAAAGAAAAAGAAAAAAAAAAAGACTTCACTTCCCATTCTGCCTTATCTGGCTTCAATTACTGTGGAGAGAACACCAAAGTGTCCCCTATAATCCAGAAAATTCCTCTGGTTCAAGTGAGGTTGCCCTGTGCTGACATCTCTGCTGTGCTGGTTCTTGCCAGCTCATTGGAGATGAGTGGAATAATGAGAATCATGGAATGGTTTGGGCTGCAAGGAGCCTTAAATACATCCAATTCCACCCCCCTGCCATGGGCAGGGACACCTTCACTAGCCCAGGGTGCTCCAAGCCCTGTCCAAGCTGACCTTGGACACTTCCAGGGATCCAGGGGCAGCCACAGCTTCTCTGGGCACCCTGTGCCAGGGCCTCACCACCCTCACAGGGAGAATTTCTTCCATATTTCTAATCTGAATTCCCTCTCTTTCAGTTTGAACCCATTCCCTTGGCTTGTCTCTCCAGTTCCTGATGAAGACTCACTCTCTGGATTCCCTGTAGTCCTTTCAGATCCTGGAATGTGCTGTGAGGTCTCCCCACAACCTTCTCCTCTCCAGGCTGAACAGTCCCAGCCTATCCCTACAGGAGAGGTGTCTCAGTCCCTTTATCAGCTTCATCTCTGGTAGGAAACACCCAGGAGAAAGGAGGTGATTCCCTGCCCTCCCAGTGACTGGGCTAGAGAAGAGCAGAGGCAATTTAAGTTGAAAAGAAATTTCTTTACTTTGCTGTCCTTTTTAACTGGGGCTCCCCTGCTGTCTGTAGGTGCAGCTCCCCTTTCTGGCATTCCAGAACAAGTTGTTGTTCAACACCAACCCACAAAAACATCCCTTTGTGCCTCCACACCCCTTCACAAGCTGCTCCACGGCCCTCAGGAGCTCGGCCCTCCTTCTGTGCAGGGCCCAGCTCTGCCCTGGAGACAGGACAATAATTTCTCTCCCACTGTAGTCGTAGGTCTCAGTGTCTGCTGCCATTCCCATCCCACTGCCTCACTCTGTGCTGAGGAAACACAATCCCCACCCCCTGATCCTGAGGCCGCCTCAGACGGAAAATCGGAAAATTGGAAAATCGGAAAATCGCAAATTGAGAGCGCCATCAGGAATGACCCCGGGGCTGAGGAAACCTCCCAGCAGAGACAGGCTCCACTGCCTGGTAATCAGTCTGATCACCAGGGTGAACTGAGTGCTGGTCCTGAAATCCTGTTCCCTGTGCTCCCAGCTTTGTTTAGCTGGCAGCTCCAGAGCTGCTGCTCCAGCTGCAGGCTGAGCTCAGGCTCGCTCGTGGGGAGGTTTCCTGTGCGAGGACACGCGAGGTGACAACGCTGTTCTGTGCTGGTGGCATTTCCAAAATCTCCCACGCTCAGGGCCGTCCTGAACATGGGTACAGGCTGGGCAATGACTGCATGGATCTCAGGTCACCAGGGCTTGTTTCTGCAGTTCAGAGTGAAAACACAACCCAAGAAGCAGCACAGCATTGACTGCCACGTTGATTGATTGTGTAAAACAAAGACAAACTTATTTCTTCTTATTTCTTTTTTTTTTTTTCCCTAAGAAAATGCTTTCACTCCTCTGCCACGGTGCACCTGAGTGACCCTCATATCACCATTCTCTTGAGGGCAGAGCCTCATCCAAAGCTCACCAAGATCTGTGAGGGCCAGGAGATGTTAGACCTGGCTGTGCCAAACCGCTGAGCACATCTTGGATTTGTTCCCTGCTTTCTTCTACCCATGCCAGGACTACACCTGCTTTTATTTGCTTTTCAGATTGATAGATACGATTTCACAAATCGATAGGAAAGATAAGACCATAGAGGGAGTCTTAATAAGAACCAAAAAAGCAGTGGGGAGAAATGGAATGTGATTATTGTTCTCAAGGAGATTAATACAGCATCAAACAGAAACGCTGCGGGTTCCTAAACCTTCTGTAACTCTTTTTGTGGTCACTGCTTTCTGGGACATCACAAATCAGCTCCTGCCATCAACACCTGAAGGATTTCCAGCTGGCTCCTCAAACTTTTCTCAAGTAGGGACTGCAGATTCAAATAGGTTTGACAAATTCTTCTTTATTCTTATTTTTTATTTTTTTCTCCCTAGGGATGAAATGGTTTCTTTTCATAACATTTTAATCAACCCACTGCAGGATAACATTCATACAGCACAGAGAGGGATTCAGGCATGCAGAGCTCAGAGTTGCAGAGTTGGTGTTGGAAATTCCACTGCAGCAAGGGGCAGGTGTGGTGAGACAAGATGCATGTGACTTTTAGAAAAATTTCCCCCATTTTTGCCTGCAAATCTACCCTGTGAGCACTTTCTGGGATAATATCCTTCACCTTTCCAGTGCCTTCTGCATTACTGACATTTCCAACAGCCCCAGTGAGTTTGGGGACAGAGTTAGCACAGGGCTGATCCCACCAGCACTTACTGACTGTTGCCTCTTTGTCTTCTCTAAAAAGAAATTCCATATTATCTACTGAAATTTGGGCTTAGTCCTCATTGGGAAAAGGGGAAGAACTTAAAAAGTAAAAGATCTTAAAATTCAAAAAGAAACAGCTGAAATTGCTCAGTTTGGACTCTGCTGAAAGGGCTCAGCAGCTTATGGCTGAAGTAACTTGTCTATCACAGAAAAAAAATTAAATTCTTGGCTGTGGAGAAAAAGTAAAAATTTTTGTAGAATCATTGAATATTATGAGTTAGAAGAGACCCACAGAGATCATAAAGTCCAAATCCTGGCCCTGCACAGGACAACCTCAAAACCCCCACCATGAGAGGGTTACACCCTCCCGTGCATGCTGTCAGGAACATTTTTATTGTGACTTCCTCTCTGTAATTCTTTTTTTCCTATTGTAAGCAGCTTTGGAACGATACGCTTAAATCTAATCATGAAATTAGAAAAGTTCTCCTCATTAAGAGCTGCTGACAAATCTACACACAGCCTTATACAACACCCTCTGATCCTGCCAGGGGAGGATGGTGTGAGGAGATGCCTTCCATGAAAATGTTTATTTGGGTTCCTAGAACACAAACAAGTTGGTTTTGCTCTCGGGAGAAGGTGTGAGTTCCCATAAGGAGCTGAAAGCTGGGTGTCTTCACTCCCAGCCTCGACCAGGCTGTGAAGTGGGACAAATGTTGGCAAAATCTTGGCAAAATGTGCTGAAAGGTGATGAAAGGAAGACTTTGGGAGTCCCAGATGTTTCTCTGTTGTTCCCTGCGTCTCCAAACCACATGGAGATTGTTTCCCTGCTCCAAAGTCTGGACTTGTGTCTTCTGTGCTCCTCACCAGCCTCAGCCTTGTCCCTTTTCCTTCCCTCCTGCTGCTTTTTTGCCAAGGATGGATATTCAGTTCCCTAAAAAAACACCTGCCTTGGCAAATCCACCTGCACAATCCCAGCTTTTCAGCACCAAAGTCATCGTGGCCCCTTGATATTGGTAAAGCTGGGTCTCAACACTGACCTGGTTGTCCCACCAAAGGACAAACTGATCTGACATTGTGGGGACATGGTGAGCTGCTCTTCCAGACATTCTGTGCTTCTTCCCAAATATTCTTCCTCAGCTCTCACCCAACTGGGCTCATACTGCTGGAGCAACCAACCCACTGTGCGTCAGCTGGTTTTGCCAGCTGTGAATTCAGGTGGCTCTAAGTGGGACCAGCGTGAGGAAAAAGCCCTCAGGCCTGGTTTGATGTGATCCCATGTCCATCTGTTGCTGCTGCAGGCCACCCCAGCGTGCATTTCCATGGCAAACTGCCTCTTGAAATAATTCCCAGCAGAGTGAGGATGTTGCCAAATGCCAGAGCTGTGACCGAGCGGTGTCACTGCATCTGGAGATCTTCTGGAGTTTTATGGCTTCAGAGAGAATGCACAGCACAAAACGCTGCTGAATTTCTAGGAAAACCCCTCTGTTGACAATTCACAAGAAAGAAATGTTTCCTCTGGTGCAGGGCACTCAGCATGTCCCAGTTTTCATGGTCCAAAGCAAGTCCAGTTTGAGAGTACCACGCTCCTCTTTCACTTCCAGCCTTGGGCCCTTCTTGCCACCACATCTGGTGAGGTGAAATGTCACCCTCAGGGTGTCCTGAGGGCCACAATGGGAGACCCAAGTGCAGATGGGCAGCTGCTGGATGGGTCCAGGTTATGCTGCAGTCATACATTGATATCAAACTGTGTCATGATGGCATCACTTCCTCTAAAGCAATGACAGCAAGGTGGCTGTAAGTGTCCTCTGGCATTTGACCTGGCCTCAAATCCCTCCAGAGTCTGGCTCCTGGCTCAAAAACCAAATTCCCCCAAGATCCCATGCACAGATCCACTGTTCCCATCCACAACTTACTCCTCCTTTCTGGGTAAAGACAGTTCAAGATAATGTACAACCAACTTTCAGAGAGGCTGCAGCTCACAACTCTGCCTTTAAAAACATATTTTACAACCCCACCATCCTTGATTTCCAGGAACTCATGAATAGAAAAGATATATTGTTCTTGGTAACTAAATAGTATCATTAAAGCCATTATGAATCCTGCAAAAATCATTCCTGTCTACCTAATTTAATCTTGGAACAATGACTATTATTAACTTGTCTTGTGCTGTTGCCATTTGAGATGATGGCCCTGGATGCACGAGGAGCTATTACAGGATCCAGTTTTTGTAAATGTGTGCTGCTCTTAAGTGCTTTAGTGCCTCTCCTTCAGGGAGCTCCCGGGATTTATCCATTCCAGGGCAGTGTAGTGAAGCTGAAGAGGGAAATGAGGAGTTCAGGGAACAACAGAAAGCTTAACTCCTGTCCTTATCACACAGATAAGAGTCTCGTGGCTGAGTTCCATTACAAGAGATCCATTGGAAGTTCTTATGATTGACAATGACATTGCTCCATGTGGCTTGCCGAGGGTCTGTGAAAGCCTTGATGTCCTCAATAATGTGGTCACTCCCAACTGTCTGCAAAGAATGTTGTATTTTTGAAGCCTCCAAGGTTCAGCCAGTGTTGGCTCCACACCCTCAGGCTCTGTCTCACAAGTGCTGAGATGCAGAGGAGAGAAAAGGAGCCCCTGTCTGGTTCCCACACCTCACCTCAAAAATGTGGCACCTTCAGCAGGCAGCACTCCCTGAGGTTGTGACTGTTTGACCTCCCCCTCCACACAGCTTGATGGAATAGGCCTCATTTCCTTAGGAAACTGCCTTCCAGGGGAAAAAAATAAAAAATCCTCTACCTTTCCCTCATTCCCTGGTAATAAAAAATCAGTGTATTATTTGCCTGATCACAGAACTGAGATGAACCAAACAAATCCATTGGAGTCTCCCAAATAAGAATAATAACAAATATAAAGTTTGTTGCACTTTGGGGTGAAATCCATGCAAATATCAGCTTCAGCAGAAGGTGCTTCATGTGCCTGCAGAGAGCAGGGTGGGACTGGGGCTGTGTTTCCCCTCTGTCCTGCTGAAGGTGCTAAATGTGCCTTCACCCAATTCCCATTTCTCTGCTGCAAAGGTGTTTATTCTCTTCATTACAGGGGCAAATAATATTGGTTTCCAGGCATCTCCAGCAGGAAGCAATGATGTTGTTGGTGTAGAAAATGAAAAACAGGAAACAGCAGAGTACTTTTCTAACACAACGGGCTGTGATGTGTGGATGTAGATGTTATTCCTGTCCCACCTTTCACCCCTTTCTCCAGAGCCACAAACTGACTGATTTTCTCAAGTTTCACAAGAACAGACACCTGAGCAGAGGTGAGAGACCTCAGAAATCTCCTACACATCTCGTGGGATGTCCATGTGGACAGCAACACCCAACCTCAAACCTACAGGAAAGCAGCGATTGACAGAACTATTTGATTTCCATCTGGTTTTATGTGAGAGGGGTTAAATAGGCCACAGTTCTGCTCTGGTCCCAGCAGAGCTGCTGGGATTTGTGGTGGCATCATCAGAGAGTCTCTTGAAGGAACATTCCCATGAAGTTATTGGTCTTACTGCAAGACAGACCCCAAATAGGGATTGAAAGTGAGAGCAGCCAGAGGAAATCCCCCTTGATGGGTGACCTGATCTCTGATTTGAGCCCAACCACCCCCCTGCAAATGAGCAGCACCCCCCCAGCTGTCAGGGCCAGCATGCTCCAGAGCTGAGCTCATTTCCATGCTGGGTGGAAACTGTTTTTACATTGGAATTCTTGTATTTTGTTAATTAGGGGTTGTCCTGCCAAGCCAAGGGGTTGGAGGATGTGCCCTCTCCAGCCCTGGGCACAGATGCTCAGCCAGGGAGGTGGATCAGCTCCTGCAGGAACATGGAATCACCTGCAGGAAGCAAAATTGGAGTGATAAAAACCTTACACTGAGGATGTAATGAAAAAAACCAAAAACTTTCCTTCTAGTGGAAGGCTCTGATATCTGTAACTGAGCAGACCAGAGTGAAGAGAGGTTAAAACACAGTTATGGTAAAGCTTTGTAAGAGCAAGGAAGTTTTTAGTATATTTTGAAATTTTTTTTTACATTTATATTAGAAAAATGTTTTGAATATTTCTTTGGAAAATTTTTTCAGACCCAGGATAAGGAGCAGGTGATGAACCTGGTAACACATCCTTAGGTCCCATAACACAGAACTATGAGATCCTGTGTCATTTAATGTCACCCAAATAGGTGCTTGGGTGTGTATTTTCCACCCACCACCCCTCCTCAAAATATGAGATTAAAGCCTCTGCCTAAGATATGGAATCTGTAATTATAATGGCCATTTATTTTTAATGTGATTCCTTAAAATTTCCCATTTTATTTATCAGGAGATAAAGTATAAAGAATATCAGGGCAAGAATTTATTCCTGGGAAGTATCAGAGGTGTGAGCCTTTATCAGACACTCTCATTACAACCCACAGGAGCATCCCTTGGGGATAACACTGAAAAAAAACAGGGAAAGAAGAACTAAAAGCAAACCTAACCATATGTTTCAAGCTCTCCCAATCAGGGAGTCCCCGAAACACCTCACAGCCACAACTCCCAATCCTTTTGGAGACTGTTCACCTCAGTTATCACTCCCTGTGGTTTTTCTCAGCATCTCCAATCCATGGGGGACAAATTTCTGGCAAACATTTAGTAACATTTGGTAGTTTTTCTGCCCAAGTGAATCCCCATCACCACCTGTGCAACCTCTCCCCACCCCAGTGCCCTGTCCCACCCTGCTCCAGGGATGTTCCCAAAGTCCAGGAGGACTTCAGGAAGCAGCAGCTGAACATCACCCCCAGAACACCAAACTGAACATCTCCAGCTGCTCCTCAGAGATCCTTCTCCCTGTCTGGAGGGGCAACACTGCCTGAGCACTAAATAATTCATATCAACCTCCCCAGGCTGGTCATGTTGGACCACTGAGCTTCAACCCAGGCATCTGAGGAGCTTCCCCCAGCCCAAAGTGTAAATGAGTTTATGGGAAATGGCTGAGGGTAAAGGGGAGGGTGGGTGGAGAAATTGTTTTCCTCCCCACCCTCTCTAAAGGCCCTGACCTCTTTACTGTGTGCCCTCTTCTCTGGGGTGGGGAGGAGTTGGTTTTTCCAGGATTTGTGGTGATGAGTGGGGTCACCCCTCTGGGAGCCAGCAGAAAAGGAGGAGAGGGAGAAGGCTGCATCCTCCACCTCCTGACCCCTGGGAAGATGAAGAATGAATCAAAAGAGGTTCTGCCTCATGGAAATAGGCTCTCTGGCCAGCAAGGTAAGTTCTGATTTTTGTCTTTGGCTGGTTAATTTTGTCTTTTGCTGATTATTTTTGTCTCTTTGTGGCTGTTTGAAGTGAAGGGAGGTGGTGCAAGTGAAGCTGAAAACTGTTGATCAGCTTGGTTAGAGGCTTCTGTTTGGGTTTTATTGATTCTTTTTGATTTTTAAGGAGATAAAGTTTTTTAAAAATCTGCTTTTGGGGAGGCCTGGTTGCCTCTTCTAAGTAAAAGCAACACTCAGGGGTGCTGACTGTGGAGACCTTGCTGTAAAGGGAGGAGAAAACCTTTGGGATGGAGTGAAACAAAGAAAGGGATAGAGGTGAGGCATAAATTTATCACCCTGGAGCCTAGAGGTTGGGGGTGTGTATTTCTTGAAAGCTCTTCCACTATCAAGCTGCTAATAAAAAAAAAAAAACACCCCACCCTATTGTGCATCCTGCAACCAACTTGTTTTATTATCTTTATTGATAGTTTTAAATTTTAATGGTGTTTTATAATTTTTAATTAATAAAACACCCCTGGCAGAGAGGCTCTAGCACAGATGGGGCAGGGGGGAAGCCAAGGTGGTGAAAGGTTGTGTCCCTTCCCCCTGGAGCTGTGGCATCTCCAGCTGTGCTCCTTGGGAGAAAAGGAATTTGCTGCCAGGAGCTTCTGGGAAGAAAATTTGGTGCTGTTCTTGGAAGGAACGGCCAAGAAAGCTCCACGTGCCTGCTGTGGGAGCAGAAGTTTGTGGGCAGGGTGATGGATGAGCTGAGGGAGCAACATTTCCCTCCCCAGGAGAAGCCAAGTGCAAGGATTCCACGGAATTCCTAATGAGAGCCTGGGCTGGAAAGGGATGAAATAAACCAGGTGTGGAGGGAGCTGTGAGCTCCTCATCTCCAGGGATGAGGCCACAACCTGTGGGAAGCCTCTCTGAGGGACCTGGAGCAGCTTCCAGGAGATGAAGGAAGGATGGGGATGGAGCCTGTGTGATGATTATTCCACTCACTTTGGCCAGTGCCTGTTGCCTGTGGCTGAAGAGCCCCTTTGAATGAGTGCTGGTGGTGAGAAATGGGGAAATCTGTTTTTTTTAGGAGTGATTTCTCTTCTCTAGGTGCTGTTTCTCTGTTGGAACCCTGGTTGCTGAGAATTTTAGACTTTGTGCTGACAGGCACTGACCCCCAGGAGAACACTGCATTGACCTGAGGCTGTGGAGAAGCTTCCAAAATGGAATGATAGAACTGGGATTGTGGGTGTGGATTTGAATAGAAGTGTGGAATATCACAGGGTGGAAAACTTAGAGTTTAAGGTTCTAGAATATAGTGATAGATATAAAGCAAGATGGAGGTTTTGGGGTGGAGGCTGGACCCTCTTCCTCTTTCTCCTTCTCTCTCTTTCTCCTTCTCTTACCTTCTTCACTTCTCCGCCTTCTTCTCCATGGGTTTGGGTGGTTTTGTGTAATTGGATAAAAAAGTCCCCATTGTGTGCATGGATGGTTGGTTATTGAGTGAAAAGTAAAAATAATTGAGGTGTCATTTCTTAATTGGACAGTTTAGCCTTAAAAGGCTTTGTAGAGAGAGATGGGGCTCCATTTTTTAGTTTATTAGAGTGAAGTGCTGTAGAACTCAGGGTTTGTGAGACTGTGACATAGATAAGAACTAATAAACATCTGAGTCTGAACAAGAAATACCGTTTCACACATTTAATCCCAACCCTGGCAAAAAGAAGATAAAAACTTGACATTTCTTCTGCATAGACCTTGATGGACACTATTTCCTCTGAAGGGATGTGGGAAACCACCAGGTGGGAACTTTCAAGTAGAAGAGGGTTGAATATTTGGTCCATTTTTCAATCAATGTGTTCAATCTGGGGTACAGATTTAGATGAGTTCTATGGAAAAAAAAAATCTCTTGCAGGTCTAGAAAAATCCCCCCAGCTCCTGAGGCTGCTGGTATGAATTTTCTAGCTAAAAGAAGGTGAGAGATGCTCTCTGGGAGAGGTTTTATCCAGCAGCAGGTGTTGAAATATTCCTGCACCCACCTGTGTGTCTCTGGAGCTCAGCTCTATCCTGCAAACCACCCATCCAAAATTCAGTTTTGGATGCTTTTTTTCTCAGGTTTTTTAATGCTGTGTAGGACTTGATTCTTGAAAAGAGGCACCTGAACTCCTTCCAAGGGACCTTGACTTGTCCCTGTGTCCTCTGCTCTGGCTGGGGAAAAGCTAAAGGGAAGCAAAGTGCCCTTGTCCTCCTCCCAGGAGCTGCAAAACCTCTCTCTGCATGGCCTGGGGGAAAATGTGGCCCTGAACTTGCCCTCAGTTTGATCTTCAAAGCAATAATTAATTTGCTGAGCAGCTGTGAGCTGTGGAACTGACCCAGAACATTGAACAGTCTCCCTGCTGAGGGCCTTGTTCCCTCCCAGTGAGTATCTCCTGTGTCTGTCCCCATATTTTGGGAGGATGGAACTCAGGTGGGATCCCCAAGGGTGCAGAAAAGACAATTTTCCCTTCCATAAATCAGTTGTGATGGAGCAGCTCCCTTCAGGGAAGTTGTGGTTGGGAATCTCCTCATTAAATTAATAAATTAATCTCCCTTTCCTGCAAAAGCCTTGGATAAAGGGTGGATTTCAACCCTGAGCTTCAGAGTTTCAGGTTCTGGAGGGTGACCACAGGTAGAACTCCACTCTGCTGCAAAGGTTTTCCTTAAAAACAACCAAAATTGAACCTCTGGCTTAAAATAATCCCTTGATGGCACAAGGCCTGTGCATCACTTGCTTTTTCTTCAGCTTCCACTCCTGATTGGCCTCTGTCACCCACCCCAAAAAAGCCAAATCCCAAATCTTCACCTGTTTAACCCCCTGACCAATCTTAGCTGTGTTTAATGGGAGTAGATTAAGGGTACCACCACATCCAGATGATTCACTTCAGTTACTTCTGTAAATAACATTCCTGGGAATGTGGGAATCTTTAATCCCAAGCCCCATCAGGGGAGGAAGTGAAGCTGGAGTCTCAATGACTTCCTGGATTTCTAACCCAGGGAAGGATTTTTCCCTGGCAAAACCAAGGGTGGGTGTTGGAAACCTCCTTGTCTGTGTTCCCAGTCATGAGTGGGATGGGATGGGATGAGCTCCAGGTTAGCCAAAGGCTTCTCCTGGTCTGGAAAGGGGACAGAACTGTAATACAGAGGAGGACAGGAGGGGATCCCATCCCATGAAAGCTGTGCCCAGGACTATTCTTATTTATTTCCTGGTGTTCACCTTGACACCTCTGGTGCTGTCCCTTGGACTGGTGTGAGGTAATGTCCCAATTTCCCCCACACCAATGTCACAAGGTGGGTTTTTTATAGGATAAAGAGTGAGAAACACTTTTTAGCCTCTGGTCTGGGCTGTCTGTGGCCTGTCTGGGTAAAAGTGGAGGGAGGTGTTCTCATGAGACCTCAAACTGTTGGTTCTTTGGAAAAACAAGCCACATCCTCCTGTTTGTTATTAAAAGTGAGTTCACAAATTGTTTTCATTCCTGTTTTATTTATTAAAGTGGGGGATTCCCAAGGAGGGAGCTGGTTTTCTGTGGAAAGAAGGTTGCAACCAGCATCAGAGTGGGAATGGAGGGATTGGGAATGATGGCTCAGCAGCTCCAGAGCTGTGTGGATTTCTTTTCAGTGAGGAGTCACCAACCACACACCTGGTGGATGGGAACTGGGTCTGCTGTGGGAATTCTATGGTAGAACAGCTTGGAGATCCCTCCAGGCATCTCCCCCCAAGCCCTGGCATGGGGCTGAGTCCTTCCCATGCCTGGGATTTTCTCATCTCCCTGTGGCTCTTCCTAAAAAGTTCTGTGCAGTTGGAACTCATGGATGGATGTTTCCAGAACAAAAAGGAAAATTACATCAGCTGTTCCCATCACTGGAATTGAGGCCAAAGCCTCCAGATGTCAGGCATTGTTTGGGTTTTTTTTTGGTTGTGGTTTTTTTTTTTTTTTTAATCTTTGTGTGACTATAGGAGCTCTTCCTTCATTTGCAGCTAATGAATAGAACAAAACACAGAAATCTGCACTGGGTTAGAAAGAAATGGATGTGTTTTGAAAAATGTAATGCCTGCTGGTGTGTGTTGGACTATGCAACAAGTATCTAAGTATCTGGTCTTTTCTGCAAGGCCATCCTTTGAAACTTGTTTCTAGTTCCAGTTCTCTCTCAACAATGTCTGTCTTTAACATTTCTAAATCAACATTTCCTATCTCAAAGTTTACATACAAATACACACCATGTAAACCTTCTATCAAACGAAAATTTTTCTATAAATCCATTTCCCACAGGTGGGGGGATGTGAGGGTTTGGGGCTGCATCCATCGAGGCAAGGGGTGGATTAATAACAGGTGTGAGCCTGCAGGCCAACCCAAAACAGGATGTTTCAGGTGGAATATCTCTAAGAGGCTTTCTCAGCATCTTTTTTGATGATGTCTGGCCTTCTGTGGCCCCAAAAATGACAGTGGGAAGTGTCTGAGCCCCTCAGCTGAGGGCTGGTCAGGACCCACTGCTCCAATTTAATTAAACATCTCCATTGTTTCAGTTCAATGAAGCAACGAGCTTGATTGATGAACCAAGAAGACAATTGGAGCCAGTCTGGGACTTGATCAGCACCATGTTAAATCAGCAGAAATTAGTCCTCAAGGCTTGGGGGCATTCCCCAGAGTGACAGTGAAGTTGCAGAGCCTTCAGCCTCCTTAAACACCTGGCTCTGATTTCAGCCAGCACCTCTCCTCAAAAAGAGGGATCTGAGATGTGGCCTCTGTCAGCATCCTCAGAAGGAGGTAGGGATGCAATTTGTGTGGTGGCCAAGAGCACCTGAGCTATTTCCTAGGATGTCTTTAATTAGGTCTGGGGATTTCCACACTTCCCTGCTAGACTGGGAGTGGGTTGCACAGCTGGATGCCAGTAAAGAACATCTCCTCTGTCAATTTAATAAGGAAAAAAGTTTAGAAATTTAAAACAAAACATTACCTAGACAGATGTTCTGTACTCATAGTTGGTAATGAAAATATCCCCAAAGCTTGTAGCTCAAGGATACCATGAATGTTTTAAGGATCTTTTTGAGGAGAGGTGCTGACTGAAATCAGAGCCAGGTGTGTAAGGAGGCTGAAGGCTCTGCAACTTCATTGTCCCTCTGGGGAATGCCTGTTGAGGATCAGTTTCTGCTGATTTAACGTGGTGCTGATCAAGTCCCAAACTTGCTCCAATTGCCTTCTTGGTTCTCTTGGAAAATTGAGTTTTCAGCTTCCCCCCAAAGCCTTTGAAACCCTGCAGTAATTGGGTCCCTCAACAGCAGCTCCTCTTTCCCCTCCACCTGCTCTTTTTGTAACATTTCCATGGCCATTCTCACAGTATTAGTGTGATTTTTTTCCACCCTTTATCTAAAGGACAGTGGGAGATAACTGCAACCATAATGGCCAAGGATTAAGAAGCCCTGAGTGGGATGGCTCAATTTATTTTACTTTTTCCAGCAGTGGTTGTTGCAGCATTAAAGCCTGGAGTGTTTCACATCTAGAACAATGCACGGACTCATCTTTGTTTTAACTGGGTTGTTGGGAGCTCCTGTTTCTCCTCCTGTCCGTGTAAATGTTTTATGAAGTGAGTTTAAAGTCAATAAATGCTTCCTGTTTAAATCTGCCTCGCTGCCTTATGAAAGATGCTTTATAAAAACATCAGAGCTCTCACCCAGCACGGGGCTTATCTCTGGTTCCCTGCTAAGCATGATATCAAAACTCACCTAGGAGGGTGAAAAAAAAATCCTGATTTAAAAAGAAAATAAACTCGTGTTTCCTCTTAATGATGCAGCACTGATTATGCAGTAACACAACATATTGAAATTGCTCTGAAATTGGATTTTGGAGCCAGCTGAGCTTCAAATCCTGATGGGAAGGCTCATGGGGAAAACTGGCCTGCACTGAGCACCCAGCTCGCTGCCTTTTTTTTTTTTTCCTTTTTCGGTGTGACAAATGAGATTTGAATAATTGCTGTGTAAACTGAGAGCAGTTGTTGAATGTGAGAGGGCTGAGAAATGCGCGCTCCTCGGCTCTGCTCTGCTGCCGGCGTTGACTCACGTTGATCGTGGCTGGAATCTCAACCCCGGGCACTGGGACAGGCATTTCTCTGATATAATAAAAGGCAGGCAGCTCCCTGGGTTTGCATGACTTTGCAAAGTTGCAGCTGGCACAGACAAATTGGCCACAGGCTCGTGGTTGGCAAGAGCTTGGAGCTGCCCGAGTCTGCCTGGGCTTGGCCAAGGCAGTCCTAGGCCAAAGGTGGGTGCAGATAAAAGATAAAAGTGACTGATGTGATGCAGCTCCAACCTTGTCTTTGCTCTTCCTATGCTGGCAGGTACTGGGATTTGCTTGCTCTTTGTTTGTACAGATATTTTTGTTTTCTCTGCGTTGCTTTCCTTCCTTTAGTGAGGGGAATGGTCCCTGAGGGAGATGTTATTGAAACTCCTGCTCTGTTCCATCAGGTGAAACATCACCTGGAGAGTGCAGCTAACAGCCTCTGATGTAAGGAAAATGATTTGGGGAGGGAAAAACACTGATTTGATTTTCTTTTATGGTTGTGTGCATGTCTAAATCGTATCTTAACAAGACTGGGATTATTCTCAAGCTGCCTGATTCTCTGGAAGAAGTTTCCTGATGTGAATAGTGCAGGAGCTGGTTTGTTCTTCCTCAGCCTTCACCAGGAGGAAAAACACTGAGCTGCAGATAAGCTGCTCCTCAAACCCATGTGGGGCTGAAGGAAGAATCAGTTTGCAGAGGAAAAGAAAAAAGTTTCCCTGCTTTTTGGTCTTTCTGAGAAGTGGCTTAGCCCTGACTGCAAATAGCAGATCTCTGATTTGGAACGACTCAAATCTGAATTGTTTTAGTAGAATAAAATGCAATCTGAGAAGTTTTTGTTATCAAGGGGCTTGCTGAGCTTTGGCAGCCTTTGAGTAGGTGACACTGAGCTGTTCAGCCCCTGAACTCTGGGTGCTAAAGGTGTCTGGTGGGAGGGAGTTTGGAATTTGGGAGTTTTTCCTGTACCTGGTGAAGCTGCTCAGTTCTGATTTCCAGCACTGCTGCACCAGGGGCTGTCTCTGCTCTGCAATTCAGTGATTTTAACTCGATTTGCATCTTCACATAAAACAGCTTTATAGCTGCCTGTAGCCCAGATTCCTATCATGAGTTTAGTAACTTTAAAAAATTTGGGTTTATTCTTCCCCCAGACTCTTTCACTTTCTCCACCTCAAGCTTGGAAACTGCCACCAAACCTCCTGTGCTCCTTTACCAGCTGGGGCTGCTGAAGGAGTTTTGCTTAAAAAAAGGAGTTAGGGCATTCAGTTTGGGCAAAACCTTATTCTCTGATATTTTTTTCCTGACTGCTCTTCCAGTAGACAACTGCTTTGGACATGACTTTTCCTTTCCAGGAGAGTCCCTGCTGTTCCATCACAATGATTGCTCTGATGAAACCTTGCAGGTGATGAGTGACCTTTGTGTTTTGCCCCACTGAGTAGAGATGGGTTTAACAAGGAGCCCTTGGCACAGGTGCTGTTTTATTGCTTTAAAACCCTTTTTTGTGCCCTTATTGTTAGAATTAAAGGACAGGCTTCAGATCAAGGACAGACTCTGGATCAGTGGTGTTTTACAAAAGGAGGCAAGCTGTGAGTAGAGAGGCAGCAAAGCTCTTGGAGATGGAGCTGTGAGGATGCTGCTGCTGTGTGTCCACGGCTGTTTTCTGGCTTTTGTGCACACCTGGGCTTGGATCAGGCTGGGATCTCTCATTTCACAGGATATCTGCTCCATATCCTGCCTCCCAGATCAGTGGGGATGGCTCTGAAGTGTCCCTGAGGAAGGCTGGGGGCAGGAGGTGCTGACAGCATTCCCAGCCCTTGCCAGGGTGGATGTGTCCAGCCACGGTGAGGCTGAAAAAACAGGAGCTGCCACCCATTTGGATGTGGTGAGGTCACAGTGACAGCAGAGCCACCTCATTTCACAGCTCCCCTCACCTCCCAGTGTGAAGGAGCTGGGATGTGATGGCTGCAGCCTGGAGGGGGGTGCCTGCTTTTGGGTGGCTCTGGGGCAGATACAATCTGCTGATGGTGTTGGAAAGGTCTTGTGTGACACTGGAGGAACGTCTTGGGTCCCTGTCCCACCTGGAAGAGGGACCCGAGCTGATGTTGGAGTGCAGGGGAGCCCTCCCTCCCTGATGCCTGCAGGTGATGAGATCTTTTAGGGAGGCTCCAGGAGCCCTGCAGTGAGTCCCAGCTCCCCATTCCTACTGGCATCCAGCTTCCCAACTACAGTGCTCTAATCTTAATGCCCCAGAGAGCAGCTGAGAGTGGCTCCAGGACAGAAAGCAAGCCACAGTCTAGCCTTGGTTAACACTTTTTGTGTTTCATGTCTGTGTTCAGCAATTCAGCTGCTGTTTGGGGCTTTGATGTGAAGCCACGATGCTCCCAGGGGTGACCGTGCCCATCCTCAGGGAGCAGCTCTGCTCCTGCCTGGGAAGGCTGCTGGAATCCCAGCTGGATGTTTTTGGTTTTGGGGAGGGCTGCTGTTACCTTGTCAGTGCTGCTGTGGGCTCTGTGAAACGCAGCTCACCAAGAGACAGCACAAAGGGAAATGCAAACTTGGGTGTTGCTCTGCCTTTGAAAGACCTGTCTGGTTTTCATCAGGGCTTTGGGGGCTCTGTTTGAAATCTGTTGCTTGTTAAAAGCCCTGGGGTGAGGTGGAGGGCTCTTGGTGGGAAAACCACAGTCGTGACAGCAGCAGGAGAGTGAATGTTCTGCTGAGATGGGGCAGGGAGAGCTGCTCAGATCCTTGTTGAGCCTTTTCAGGGAGCCCCTTGGATGCATCCCTAAAGTAACCTGGGGTGCTGTGCCCAGTTCTGGGAGCCCCAACAGCAGCAGGACCTGGAGCTGCTGGAGAAAATCCAGAGGAATCCATGGAAATGCTCCAGGTCTGGAGCTCCTCTGCTCTGGAGCCAGGCTGGGAGAGCTGGGGGTGCTCACCTGGAGAAAACTCCAGGGAGAGCTCAGAGCCCATTCCAGAGCCTAAAGGGGCTCCAGGAGAGCTGGAGAGGGAGTGGGGACAAGGGATGGAGGGACAGGACACAGGGAATGGCTTCCCTGCCAGAGGGCAGGGATGGATGGGATATTAGGAAGGAATTGTTCCCTGTGAGGGTGGGGAGACCCTGGCACTGATGTCTTAAGGAGCTGGAACAGAGGCTTGAGGGGATTAAGGGGAAAAAAGTGGATATTTATTGATATTTATTGAAGAATCTTCAAAGGCCATACCCTGGCAGTACTGGAGCCACAACCATGGCTCTGCCTGGATGGCTCCAAGATGGAAGCAAAAGAGAGTTTGGTCATGAGATCTCACATTTTTATAAGTTTTAGTCCATTTGCATATAGGAGTTAACTGTCCAATTAACAGCTTCAAATGCTGAAGTCTCATCCTCCTTGCTTGCTCGCCCACCCTCCTCTTTTCACATTGTTTAAGCTTTGGGCCTGAAGTTTGAAGAGAATGTCCTTGAGTCTCCAGCTAGAACAGGATTGTTTTGTCTTCACCACCCTGTGAAAAGATCCCAGTAACACTTAATATAAAACTGCACACCAAAACAGAACAGGAAAACTGAAAACCTGAGGTATCAGTTTCCCCCCTGGGTGCCCAGAGGAGCTGGGGCTGCCCCTGGATCCCTGGAAGTGCCCAAGGCCAGGCTGGATGGGGCTTGGAGCCACCTGGAATGGTGGAAGATGTCCCTGCCCATGGCAGGGGTGGAATGAGATGGGCTGTAAGGTCCTTTCCAACCCAAATGGTTGATTCTATGCTTTGCCAGACTAACCAGTGCTTCTTGGAATCTCCTGTCTTGCAGTGTCTGTTGTAAACAGAATTTGCATCCCGGAGTGAAAAAAAAACAAACAAACAAAAAAAAACAATCAAAACCCAACCAACTAAAACAAAAAAAAACCCAAACCAAACAAAACCCACAACTCAAACCACAAACTCAAATCCCAAGAAACGACTTCATGACTTGGCCATGTTCTCTGCAAATGGACTGGATTTTTTTTTTTCCCCTCAGTTCTCCTGGCAGATTTTGTATTGTCTGCCTCTGATCTCTATCTCCTGGCAGGCAAGGCAGCGTTTCCTTTGATTTGACAGCATTTAGAAACAAAATCTGACAGGCAAGCTTGTGATCTGCAGCTGTCAGAAATGCCATTTGCTCCAAGAGGGAGTGCTTGGAAGCAGGGAATCTGCAATGGAAGGGGTGTGTGTGTGCTGGGACTGTCTGTAGCCCTCCTAAGAGAGAGGTTAAAATACAGAAGTGAGATAAAACAGAGGGGTTTGGCAGCAGATTTTTTTTTATATATAACATTTATGTTTTTTATTTTATTTGTATATATAAAAATTTCTACCAAAGCCTTGCCAAACCCTTCTGTTTTATCTTATGCTACAAGGCTGAAAGGGAATATATATTTCTGTATATCTGCTTTCCCTGTGGAACCAGCTGCTGGTAAAAGGCTGGGAGTGGGATGTTAATGGAAGCTGTGGGAGAAGAAATGGGAAGAAATCTTTGAGATCTTTCCCATGGCCATCTTGAAAGATCAAATCACAGCACCAGCATCACTTTGGCCCTTTTCTACCCAGAAGTGCCTGCTTTGGGGTCACTCCAGGTGAATTTCCAAGCCTGATTTTAAGTTTTTCTCAGGCCAGGACCTGTTGTTTGGGCCCACTCTGAGCCCTGAGTCACTGCTGCTTTCAGCAGCAACAGTGGCAGAAATGGGCAGCATTTCTTACAATGTGATTATTCCTAATTTGTGCAGGATGGAGGAGCCTGGAGCAGGGCTGTGCCTTCCCCGTGTGGCTGCTGTGCTGAAGGGAAAGTGCCTTTAATTCCTTGGGCAAGGAGATTGGGATCTCCCATTAGTAACCAGTTAAATGTGATTCATGGAATAAATTATGGTGCAAGGGAAGTGGGGGGTCTCTGGTTCTGCTCCAAGGTGGCTTTTAAAGCAAGGTCAGGTTCCTGAGAGTGAAGGATGGGAGATTCTCTCACTTCTCACTGGGACCCTGATCCAGTGCTTAGACTTGGTCAGAAAGAAAGAGAGAAAAACCTCCACATGATGAAGGAATTGGCATTTCCATTTTTGACTTCTATTGTCTCTTAGAGCTGCTTGCTTTAAGGTTAAGAATCTTGCAGCACTGATGAGGAGAGCTCAGCTTCTCTCTTCAGAAGTTTCCCCTGTTCTAGGTAAAGCACAACCCAAAATAGCAGAAGATCAGTCAAAGAAGGGTTTAAATTTCAAAGTTGTTGTGGATCTACAAAGGAATGGTGCTGATGCTACTGGGCCTTATGAGCCCAAACTCTATGGGTTCTTAAGGGATTGAGGACAAGGGGGAATGGCTTCCCACTTCCAGAGGGCAGGGTTGGGTGGGATATTGGGAAGGAATTGTTCCCTGTGAGGGTGGTGAGGCCCTGGCACAGGGTGCCCAGAGAAGCTGTGGCTGCCCCTGGATCCCTGGAAGTGTCCAAGGCCAGGCTGGATGGGGCTTGGAGCACCCTGGGCTTAGTGGAAGGTGTCCCTGCCCATCCAGGGGATGGAATGGGAATGATCTTTAAGGTCCTTTCCAACCCAACCCATTCCATGACTGAAAGGATCCATGATGAGCAAACCCACAGCTCTGGCTGCTTCTCTGGAAACTTGCTGGATCAGAAGTGTCCTGATGGCCTCCTCCAAGATACCTCAAGAATAACAATAGCCATCCCACACCTCAGAACATTCTTTCAATAGATTTAAACATTGGCATTTCCCCAAATAACTCTCTTCCCCCTCTGCAGTGGGAGAGATGACGCACTTGCTTGTGAGGGAGGTGAGCTGATGCTCAGGCTCATTCTTGTCTTGCTTTAAGGTGATAAACAGAAGGTTTCAGTCTAGAGCAAACAGGCTGGAGCTTGGTATGAGCTCTCAGATTACTCATAATTGAAAGGCTTAAAACTTTTATGCACCAGCTGCTGCTTTAGCACTAAAACAATGAGCTTCTGCAGGCAATTACCCTGCTGCCTTTGGAGGCTTTCACCTGCACAGACAGACCAGAGGACTCCTTGGGTGATTTCCTGGATTCCTTTGGATGTGGTCAGGCTCATTAATGTGGCAACTCTGCCCTGGCCCTCCCTTGTTTCCTAATCTGGTGGTGACTCTGGCGTGACAGACACTGATTTCAAGGAGATGTGTCTGTATCTGATGTCTCATGAGGATTTCGACAGCATTATGCAAAAGTTTTGTTCCAGTCCTAACAAGAAGTTTGAACCCATTGCTGTTAAAGTTTGCTTGTGCTTATTTTCTGTTAGGAAGTCAAAAGAGTGTCCTTGCTCCAGGTCTGCTGAGATGGGAACAGGCATGGATGTGTTTACACCACAAATTGGATCTTTCAGCCTGTTTTCAGTGGTGGTTCAGAGTGAGTCTGTCAGAGGTGGTTTCTTGCATGCTGAGGAACACACCCTAGATCAGAACAGCTGGGCAAGGCCTTGTCTGTTCAAACTGTCCCTAAGACTATTTTGAGTTGTTTTTTTTTTACCAAGCTAGGTGGCTGAATCACCTGGCTAAATGAGTTAAAGAAGTGAGTGCTGGGCTTTTCCTTTAAGTGTTGCAGAGTTTCTCCCAGCTACAGTCCCCAGATTTCCTTTTTCTGCCCATCATGGGCCATGGGTTTAGCTGCAGTTTTCTTCTGCTCCAGAGCACTGCTGCTGATCCAGTGCCACCAGTACCAACACGTCTGTGGATGGTGATGTGGATTTGCTGAAAAGTATTGGGTTGGGATCTGGAATAGTCAGAGTCTCCACACATCAAAACAAACATGCTTGAAACTGATATCTTTTCATGTCTGTCTGTGCAAAATGATCCTTGTGCTAATACTGGAAGCTGTTGGTTTATTAATCTCTGGATTCCTGTGTTCTTGCTGTTATAGATTCCCTTCAAATGAGCCATTCTTCCCTTAAACATGAGGGTTTGGCTGTTCAGGCCCCATCAGCCCCCTGGCAGCCTCTCCCAAGGATAAGGGAATTGAGGAATGAGTTTTTAATAGCAAGCCAGCACGGGGATGCCCAGCAGAGCTGGAATGGCTGCTCTGTGTGCACTGCAGGCCTGGGGCTGGCAGCTCGCTCAGCCTGGGGATGCCTTTCACTTGGAACTGAAATAAAAACAAATGTCAGAGTCTTCCTGGGCTGCTGCTGTGACTGAACGAGGTGCTTCATCCTCAGAAATGTTCCCCTGGATTTGTGTGTTCTTCCAAGAGCTGGAAGAATCAAAGTTGATGGAGCCTCCAGCAGATCTTGTCACTCTGAGATCTCCCGTGGTCTCTGCACTGGGTGTTTGAAGTAGGATAATAAGGATGGAGGAGCTGCTTTTCCCCCTGGAGGAAGGTGGGTTTTATGTAATGGGGCCACGTGAGTCCCTCCTGCAGCAACCCAGGGCTGAGAGGGGATCCCAAAGCCTCGTGCAAGGCTCAGAGGAAAGGGGAATTGCTGACCAGCATTCCTGCTACAGGAGTTTCTTTGAAGTCTAGTGGATGCTGAGGGATCCACCTGGGGTTTGGAATCCAGGGATAAATTGAAGTCTTAAATTATATTAAGTAGTAAATTAATAAATTTTTGACTTTTCCTACGGCCTCCACCCCACAAATGATAAATAGAATCATGGAATGGTTTGGGTTGGAAGGGATCTTAAAGATCATCTCCTTCCAACTCCCTGCCATGGGCAGGGACACCTTGTCCTATCCCAGGTTGTTTCAAGCTCCATCCAACCTGTCTCCTCCAGGGATGGGGAGTCCACAACCTCTCTTCTCAAGAAAATACTTGTTTATCCAATGCCAGTCCCAAATACCACACTGTCCAACTTGGATTATCAAGCCACTTCTACCTAATCTCCTCCTTGGAACTGGGGAGGGTTGGAAGTTGCCCTTTCCGTGTTCAGAGTGTTGTGGTGATGTTAGATAATATTTGCTGGAGGGAGTGTGATTGTATTAAATTTCTACTCTGCCAAACTCCTTAATTCTGTACAGTTTATCCTTTGGCTGGAGCATTTCCTGATGAATGATGGTATGTGACAGGACAAGGGGCAATAGGTTCAAGCTCAGAGAAGGTTTAGATGAGATAAAAGGAAAAAAAATCCTTCCCTGTGAGGGTGGTGAGGCCCTGGCACAGGGTGCCCAGAGAAGCTGTGTCTGCCCCTGGATCCCTGGAAATGTCCAAGGCCAGGCTGGACAGGGCTTGGAGCACTCTGGGATAGTGGAAGGTGTCCCTGCCCATGGATGGGGGTGGAATGAGATGGGATTTAAGGTCCCTTCCAGCCCAAACCAGTCTGGGATTCTGTGACAGAAGAGCAAAATTGATCCACAGCCTGGCACGGTTGATGTGAGATGGGAATGCAATCCCCAAAAAAACTTGTTCACCCTGACCTTGGAGCATGCAAAGCAGTAGTGTAAGTGCATTTAAGGGTATGGGGTTACAGGGAAAAAGGATGTTTTGGTGGAGACACAGCCCCATTTCTGTCACTCCGGGAAAGCAGGGTGCATCCAGGTTGTGTAAGAGCTGAGAGAAAAGGGATGAGCCCAAGACAGACAAATGGAAATCCAGGGACAGGCTGAGCTGAGGGTCAGACCTCCCCCAATATTGGTGTGGACTTGTTCCTCAACTTGTTTTTGTTTGGAAAGCCCAGGGATCACCCTAACTGGATGAGACACATTCCCTGCCTTGTTATCATCAGCTTCAGAGCGTGTCCTTTTCACCTTTCTGCTGCTCTCGTTGTTACCTTTAAACCTACAAGAACTGTTTTTAGAGGGATTTGCTGTGCCCAGCAGTTGTTGTAGGGATGATGTGGCAGAGCAAGTGGAAGTTGTTTGACATATTTGGGACAGAGCTGAGACCACTAACAAGCACTTGGCTTGACAGTGACTGGGAGAAAGGCTGTTAACCTGCCTCGTACTAAAAGTACAGCTGTCTTAAGCACAGCAGGACTGTGGAATTGCTAATGAGGCTTCTACCCAGGCTGAGGAGCTGAAAAATCTCATTTTTATGAAACCAATCCTATTGTAAACAAGTTTGGGTTTTTTTTTTTTTTGTCTCAGTAAATAGACACCAAGTGCTGTGGAATTGCAAATGTGAAACTGAACTACAAGAGGTAACTTTTAGGGGTAGACTCCTGTTCTGACTATTTCTCTTCAGGCCTCATTACCTTTCCCTGCAAGCCATAAATTGAATAAAGCAGTGTAATAGATCCATTTCTGCCTCATTTTTAGATGCTCTTGTATGCTTTTATTGTACCCTGAACAAGGTATGATGAACTTTGTGTGTATGGAAAGCTGGCAGGGGCTAGAAAAACAAGACAAAAGCATATAAAACTGACCTTCTTAAGAGTGTGGGCTGACAAAAGGGGAAGGAAAGGCTGCTGGGGTCAGATCTGAAGTTAACTTTTCCATAATGTGTACTTCTAGTTGCTTCTAACAAACCTCAAAACACTTGACAAAATTCTTTTGCTTCCAGCTCAAAAGTGAGAGCAAATAAACTGAAGGAAAGGAGGTGGTGTGTAAGTCTTGGTCCTGAGGAGATTTTGGGCTTTAGAGCTCTGCTCTGCCCCTGATTAGAAGCAGGAACCCTTGGCTTCCACCAGCAAATGGTGAAGTTCTCAAATACTCCAATCCAGCCCCTGCAGCTACATTAGCAGAGGCTCATTTGAAGCATGAAATGAGCTGAGTGTTACCAGATTCTGTTTGAAGCTCCTGTGAAGGAAGAGGATGAGATCAGAGCTTTGACTTTTCCTACAGCCTCTACCCCACAAGTGGTCAAGTGCTTGAAACTTGTGCCTGTGGCCCTGATGTAATCTTAGAACTGGAGGTGCAGCCTCCATCTGCAGGTTCTGGACATCAGATGGGCAGGATTTTAACTGGGGATTTGTATTTATAACTTTTTTACCCCCTGCTGGTGCACAACTGATTCAAGTCTTAGCACAGTGTAGAACCTTTTGCTGGAGCTGGAAATTGTGGAATGGTTTGGGTTGAAATGGACCCTAAAGATCATCCCATTCCACTCCCATCCATGGGCAGGGAAACCTTCCACTAACCCAGGGTGCTCCAAGCCCTGTCCAACCTGGCCTTGGGCACTTCCAAGGATGGTGAACCTTTCCAGGTTGCTTCTCTGGGCACCCTGTGCTGGGGCATCCCCACCCTCACAGGGAAGGATTTCCTCCCAATATCCCATCTAACCCTGCCCTGAGGCAGTGGGAATCCCTTGTCCCTTCTCCTGTCACTCCAGGCCCTTGTCAACAATCTTCATCTTTCTTGGAAGCCCCTTCAAGTACTGAAAGGCCACACTAGGTCACCCCAAAGCCTTCTCTTCTCCAGGCTGGACAATCCCAATTCCCTCAGCCTTCCCTCCCAGCAGAGGTGATCCAGCCCTCAAATCAAGTTGGTGGCTCCTCTGGACCCAGTCCAAGAGGAAATCTCTGGAGCAGTTTATTCCTGTGCTGGCAGAACCATCTGCTGTTGCCTGTACCCCTGTCCCAAAGCACAAAGGAAAACTGGATAATCCTCAGATCCAAGGTCAGACAAACGTTGGGCAAAGCTTCACAAAGGCCACGCTTTTGGATCCCTTTCCCTCAAGCACAAGGCCCAACACCCAACTTGGTGCCAGATGGTTGAAGGCCACCAAAGCAGTGCTGGGGAGCCCAGAAGAATGGAACTAAAGCTGGATGTTTTATGGGGCAATAATTAAACACTGACTGGTGCTCTTTCACTCCCCAAATCAGAAAAACTTGTTAATTCCTGCCTGCTACTGGGAAAGTGCTTCTTTGTGCCTCTGGTGTCGGGGCTGCCCAGCAGCAGGGTTGTGTTTGCAGGGCTGCTGGGCAGATCCTGCTCCTTAAAACAACCTTAAAACAACCAGCAGCAAAGCTCCAACCTCTGGCTGCAAAGGGCTTCTCCAGTGCTGAATGTGACATACAAAACAGCCTTTGGTAAATGGCTCTTGTGACTGCTGGAGAAAGGGTGAAATGAGGCTCCACACATCCTATAGAATGTTGGATGGGGCTTGAGAAACCTGGTTTGGTGGAAATCTGATGAAAAAGATGATCTTTAAGGTCCCTTCCAACTCAAACCATTCCATGATTTTGTGCTTTATGTGGGAGCCAGTGGAGGACTTCTTGGCACCTTTGTCTCGATGTTGTCCCTTTGTCTTCCCAACTTGCTCTGGCCCTGTTGCCTTCAAACCTGGGCTTTGAATCTCCTCCAGTCACCAATTTTCCTGCTGTATCCCCTGCTGTTGCACATTTCCTTGACTTTTTCACTGCCTCCTATTCATTACCTCCTGCTTGCCCCATACCTGCTTCCAATTTTCCTCAGCAAAGCCAAAACCCTTGAGTTTTAAATCCTGAACTCTAAGGGCTGTTGAGCATATGCAATTTAGTTGCTTTTTCTCCTCCTCTCAAAAGGCTTATAATTTGCCTGGATTTTTGGCGATGACAAAAATGAAATTTGACACAAAAAGCTTGTCCCTCGCTCATTAAAGCCCTTGTTCTAAATCATGGGTCCAAGGCTTTAACGAAAAAAATGGAAAAAGCCACCAGAAATTGAACAAAACAATGTGTTTATTCCCATGCTGCTTTCTGAGAAGCAGTTGGATTCACATGTTCCAAGAGAACTGTGCCCCAGGCAGACCCAGCCTAGCATGCAAACTCCTACCCTGAACAGCCAGGGCTTGATGAATTTATAACCAACTGAAAGCAGAGCTGGGGAGAGTCAGGCAGCCTCGATAACCCTGCCTGGAGATGCACTCTTGGAAGGGAGGTTATCTCTTTAAAAAACAGCCTTAAAAAATAATTCAAGTCCTGCTGAGCTCCCATAAGGATGTGGAGGATGAAATTCAGGCTCGCCACGCTCCAGACCTCCCCAGACCCTACAAAATCCCCTTTCAACATCCCAGTTGTTCTGGACTCCACCACAACAGCACAAAGGACGAATGGAAGCCATTCTGTGCCTTTCAGGGGTCACGGGCCGTGTGGCCCTGCCTCAGCTCCACAATCAGAGCCCGAGAGAACATTGTCTGCTGGAGAACCTCCTCTGCCACGCCACCCTGCTGGACCAGCAGGACAGCAGCTCCAGCTCAGCCTCCAAAGGGCTGCCCTCAGCCAGCTCTGTCATCAGGACAATGAGGAACACTTATCTCTAAAGTAGCGTGCCTCTTGAAAGTCGATTTATTTTTAAGAATGGGTGTGATTCAACAGCTTTTTAAAGACTTCATCCCCTGCTGTCTGTATGGTAAGGAATAAGGCTGGTGTTGGTCTGGTGGTTCTTTAAATGGAAGGCTGGAGTTGGCCGAGCTCGGGGTTTTGAATGAGGTTTTATCAATGCTGCACCCGTGGCTGGGCTATCAAGACTTGTTCCTTGGCCACCAGCAGTCTCAGAGTGTCCCTGTGACCCACTCCAGGCAGTGCCTTGCCATGGAGATGTTTCCTGTGAGAGGTTAGTGGTGATTTCCAGTCTGGCAGGGGTGTGGGAGCTCTGGGACTGCCAGCACAAAGTGCCTGTGTGTGAATTAGCCCGTTGGAAGAGGGCTGTGTTCTCCCAGCTTTGGAGGTTTGGAGTAGAAAAAGAGATGCAGATGGATTATGGGATTATTTTTAGCCAATTATTATTTTTATAATTATTTTTAAATTTTTATTTATTTTATTTTCTAGATTTTATTTATATTTGTTAATATTTTAAAATTATTATTATTATTATTATTATTATCCAATTTATTATTTATTATCCGATTNCTGAGGGGTTTTGGACTCTCCATCCCTGGAAGTGTTCAAGCCCAAGCTGGATGGGGTAACCTGGGCAGGTGAGATGTGTCCCTGCCCATGGCAGGGTGTTGGAACTAGACAGTCTTTAAGGTCCCTTCCAACCCAACCCATCCTGTGACTTGTTATTTTTTTCATGGGTTTGGCTGTGATTTGTGTAAGGGCTATAGGATTTTTGTAGTTTCTGCAGTCCAAAAGCCCCACAAGCACTGGAGGATCCTTGCCATCCTTCATTCTGGATGGGAAAGAAGGAAGAAATAATAATTGTGATGCTCCACCATGGGTTCATCTTTTTCCCTTGCTGCTTTTTTAATGCCACATCTTTGATATTGGAATATGAGGAATCCCTGCCCAGGTTTCTCTTCTCTGCCAGGTTTTCTGCCCTCCTGTTTCCTCACTGGGAGGTGCTGCCCTGTGAATAATCCTTTCTGATCAGCACCTCTGGATAACTTTTCCTGAATTATGCTGGCTGATCACAGAACCACAGAATATTCTGAGCTGGAAGGGCCCCACAAGGATCATCCAGTGACTCCTGGCCCTGCACAGGGCACCATTAATTATTTTCCCTTCCTCTACTGTCCAAATTCTTCATTCTCTGAGCCTTAAAAAGCAGCTGAGTGTTTAATATTCAGCCTGGGATGAACCCAGTTCACCACCAGCTTCCTCCCCCTCTTTCCACCCCACGAGTGGTCACTTCAAGTTACGCTGCTAGTTGGAAACTTTAAATTGGCATTTTGGGTGGGCTGAATTATCTTCCTGAAAAGTCCTTGAAGGGTCTTGCCTGTAATAATGTTCCTCAGTGCCTGGCGTGGGTGAGCAGCTCTGAACTCCCAGCAGAGCTCCATGGTAACCAGAAATGGCATTAATAAGAAAAATTGCCAGTTCTGCTCAGTCACTCTTATAAAACAGCCCTGCAGCTGGAGGAGCCCGTGCCTGCCTCAGGTGGGACACAGGTTCAGGCTGGAGCAGCCACTTCCACCACTTTAGTCTTCCCTAAATCCCAAGCCTTGGTCTTTCTTCCTTAAATCCCAGGTTTTGGTCTTCCCTGAATCTCAACTCTTGGTCTTTCCCTCCCTAAATCCCAAGTCTTGGCCTTCCCTTCTTCCCTAAATCCCAGGTCTTGGCCTTCTCTCCCTAAATCCCAAGTCTTGGTCTTTCTTCCTTAAATCACAGGTTTTGGTCTTTCCCTCCCTAAATCCCA
>WBNO01017557.1:232922-252624 GCA_013400575.1 Peucedramus taeniatus | reverse complement strand
CTGTTACCAAGTAGACACTGTTGGCTTTAATGCCTCTTAAAAAAATAATTTGCCTAATCGAGTCTAGAAAACGTTTACAAAATACCATCAAAATTACCATCTAGAATCAGAATTTTTTGGTTTCGTTACTAAAATTGTCTGAGCAAATAGTAAAGTTACAGATTTTTTTCTCCTCTTCTGTATATTGCAAAGGGATTTCTTATAAGAAAAGGTATTGAAAGAACTTGAGGTAACTGCAGAATTTCCACCTCCAGCCAGAACCCAGCAGTGGTGGTTGGGCTGCAGGGTTGGCCTGCTGATGTGTATGGTTTCAGTATTACCTTCTTTCTTGTATTTCTCCTTTTACTTCCAGTATTCTCTGCACCTTAATTCAGGCTTGTGCTTCCTTGACAAGCTAAATCACACTGATTAAATATTTCGATTGCTTAAAAATTGTCTAAATAATTGGAGATCATAAAATGACAAGGAATGATTGCAATCATCTCTTCAGACTGCTCTTGACATAAACAAGAGGGTGATGCCTAATTAACTCTTCTGATTGACTTGGTTACTGGGGTCTGGCTGATTTTCTGAAAAGAGGTTTGGCAACCAGGCCTCATTGGTGTCAGTTAAGTTTTTGCAGTTTAACCTGGTGATGTTTATGTCTCATGTTTGCCTGAGTTTGTTTAGCTGTGAATTCCAGCCTCTGCCTTGTGTTGTGGCTTTGTCCTCCAGGCTGGTTGATTGTACCCAACTGCAGGTCCTCTGCAAGGACTGCCACTGATAACAGTGTCCTCTGTGTGCTCCTCACAGACAAAGCTTGCAGAGTGTTTGGCTGTAAGGGGGGTATTTTCTAACAGATTTGGGTTTGTTCTTGTTGTTGCTGCCCTTAGCTCCTTTTGAAATTTGGATTTATTCTAGATGCTGTATTGGTCATGTATCTTCTGAGTATGAGGGGGATATGGCTGCCTAACAAAATATTAATTTATGTTTACCTGGAGATTGCATTCACTGTCATGCTCGTGGTGCTATGGTAGAATACCATGTTCAAATAATTCCTTGCTATCCTTTCAAACCTATTTCAGGATAGCTCCCCTTCCATCCCTCTGGTATAGATTGGTTCTTGGATAAAGTTGAAGTTTTATGTATCTGTAAACTCAGCTGAAACTTGTTAAGCAGTTATTTTCTTGCTCCTATATTACTGAACTATATAATTGATTTAACTTCTTGCTCACTTGCTGCCTTCTCAATCTATGATACATTCTTTATCAGTAGCTCTTTTTTTTAGAACCATCATGAAAATGTTTACTTTGATGCCAGGAACCCAACTTCATTAGGAACTCATCCTCCAATTGCTTGAAGACACCTGTCCTTAGTTGAATACTGAGACTCATTAGGTAACCAATTTAAAATCTGTCCAGTGAATGCTCTTTTGCTTTTATGCACTAATTTGAGTCTTGAAAAATTGTTTAGTGGGAAGCCAGAGGTCTGTCTCTTTCAGAGCAGTATTGTCATCAAATAAATTTGATATCCCTTCTAAGAAAATCACAAGTAGTAGGAGACCAGCAGGTTTTCCTCAAACCTCTGCAATATCTGGACATTCTCAGATGGAAAAATTGAATTTTTCAGTTGTACACACTTGAGTAGACCCTACTGGCTTTAATGGCATAAGGTTTGTCACTCGTAGAGAAGTGGCATCTACACTCTGATTTCCCCTTTGGGAAGTGTGAGCTGGGATCTTGAGCAATGTCCCAAATTTTGGTGACTGACATTGAGACAAGGTTAGGAAATGTGTGCTAGTAAAGTCACAGGTCAGCGCTGAGGTTCAGCTCTTCTGTCTTGGCAAAAAGCTGGTGCAATGTTTTTTAGGGAGCTGTTTTGGCCAAAATGCTTACTGAGGGGACTTCTTCTAACTCAGCAGACTGTGTGTCTGAAACTAATTGCTAAGGGGTGAAAAAAGGAAGTCTGCAAAAGGCTGTGTCCCTTGAACTGCCGGAGTAGCTGCAGAGGAAAATGGTCACTGTTCTGTTTCTCTGTCTGTGCTCAGGTGGATCTTCCCCATGAGCAGCAGTCTGTACATTCTACTCTGTCTCAAGGTTTGAGCTTTTATGTATTAAGAATGCTTAACACTTGCTTAATTACTGGCAAGGTGCTTAAGACTTCTTTACTGGTCAGTGGTAATTACAGGAAATGGAGAGGGCACTTGGAGCTCACTGCTCCAGGCTTTTGTATGGCCTGGTTCTTGGAACCAGCCCTTCTTAATGAATGGAGAATGACATTTAATGGGGAAAAACATTTTTGGGTGGATCATACAGTTTGATCAGAGATGTATTGTGGTTTGTTTTGCCATCTGTGGCTTATTCAGCCTTCCTTTTGATGAGTAGCCACTACAAATGGTCCAGCTTGTGTGGCAGTGTCTGCTGTAAAGTGTCTGTGCAGAGTCCCTGAAAGCAGAGCTCCCTCCTTGGAGGCTGTTCATGAGCCACAGCTATGTCATATGTTTTGTGAAGTGATTCATTTCTTGCACTGGAAGTGGCAGCTAAAAGTCTCCAACTCTACTGATTTTAATTTGAAATGATTATTCTCTGTGGCCTTGTGCAAGTTCCTGTGTAGTTGTTTAGTGGCAAAAAGTAACTTCTTTGGCATTTTTCTGCCTCTTTCCTCTTTTTTTTTTAATGTATTTGGCATGTCAGTGTATAATTAGAACACTTTGTTCTTGAAACAAAAATTGAACTGCTATTCTCAGTATGAAGTTTTACAGACTGCTAAAACAAAGGGGCACTTCATTATCCTTCTCCTTTTAGTACCCCTTGATAAGCAAAGGAACTGTGGAGCTAAAGCAGCGTGGGCAAACTTAGTCCTGGTGACCTGGGGGCACCAAACTGCAGATGAGAGGAAAATCACTGGTGAAGGCATAGATGTAACAGAGTCTAGAGACTTTTAACTTGGCAGTGAGGAAGAGGTGGCTTCTGAGGCTGTTGATAGGCTGGAGTTACATGTCTGCCCTGCACCAAGGGTGAAGGGAGGAAAAAGCCATTGTGATGAATGATTTTTGGAGATGTGTGAATGAGGTTCCTGAACCAACCAGTGAGGAAGGAGTTGATGTGGTGGATATAAAGGCTTGTGAATGAAGTGGGTTATTTAGGACCTTGTTTACTGCTGAAAAGGAGTTGCAATAAGACTTAACTTTACTTTGTTGCCTAAAATGGAAGATAAGTCATGTTCAACCCCTCTGTAGCAAGGATGTGGTTCACTCAAGGGGAATGAGCAGTCTCTTGGCTATGTAAATGACCCGTGTGGAGGAGATCTCTGAGGTGTGTTAGGGAGCTGACAGCAGTGTCTGCTCCAGGCAGCTGGGGGCTCTGCTTCCTGAGAGCTCAGTGGGGTAGATGCTGTATCTGTCTTGTACTTGTCATGGAAAGAGCTCAGTTAGGGAAAATAAGGGGGAAAAAAGTGGGTCTCAGTGTCAGAACCATTTTCCTCCTTGTGTCTGTGTGCACTGATCCCTCTGCCATAACTCGTGGCTGCTCTAAACCATCACTGCTGACTTATGAAGTGACCAAACCCTGTTTCTGCCTCAAGCTGCTGGTGCAGCTTTACAGAAGAGTTTCTGTGGGAAGGTGGATAAATTTTTATGTGGACCAGGTCAAGGAAAGCATCTGGGCTACAACTAACCTGGGGAAACAAGGAAGTTTTAGTTTGAACATTGATCCTGGTTTGTTTTTGCATTGGCTCTCTGAATTCTTGTGTGCCATGACAGGGAGGAAGGGGTGGCATGGGAATAGAAGGAAAAGTTAAAGAAGGAGGAGAGTTAAAGGAAAAGTTTAAGAAAGGAAGAGAGCTGGGTGCTGTGCAGCTCTCCACTCCATAGGATATCCCAAACAGGCTGTTAGAAATAATATTATTGATAATAAATTATTAAAGAACAAATGCACTATGTAATAACTGTATTCTGATCCTGCAGAAAACAACACTTTGCCCTAATACCTGTTGTACACAGTTTTTAACACCTGATTTTTTTCATTTTTCTTTTTTTTTTTTCAGACAATGGGCACTGCATATTAAGCAGGGGTGGAAGACTGAAGCCCATCTGGGGACAGAATGAGTTTAAAAGATGCTGACAGTGCAGTTTGCCAGGCAAAGGCAGCCTATAATCTTCATATTTATCCCCAACTCTCAACAGAAAGTGCCCCCTGCTGCAAAGTGACAGCAACCAAGGACAGTACGTCATCAGATGTCATCAAGGATGTGATTAACATCTTAAACTTGGATGTCTCCAAACATTATGTGCTTGTGGAGGTGAAAGAATCAGGTGGAGAAGAATGGGTACTTGACATAAACGACTCTCCTGTGCACAGGGTTTTGCTTTGGCCTCGGCGCGCCCAGGACGAGCACCCGCAGAAGGATGGGTACTACTTCCTCCTGCAGGAGAGGAACACTGATGGCACCATCAAGTACATGCAGATGCAGCTGCTCTCCAAGGAGACGGATGCCAGGCGCTTGGTGGAGAGGGGTTTTCTGCCCTGGCACCAGGAGGACTTTGATGACCTTTGCAATCTGCCCAACCTGACAGAGACAACGCTCCTGGAGAATCTCAAGTGCCGCTTCCTAAAGCACAGAATCTACACTTATGCAGGAAGTATCCTGATTGCAATTAACCCCTTCAAGTTCCTGCCCATTTATAACCCCAAGTATGTCAAGATGTATGAGAACCATCAGCTTGGGAAGTTGGAGCCTCATATTTTTGCCATTGCTGATGTGGCCTATCACACAATGCTTAAAAAACATGTTAATCAGTGCATCGTTATATCAGGTGAAAGTGGGTCTGGGAAAACCCAAAGCACAAACTTCTTAATTCACTGCCTCACGGCACTGAGCCAGAAAGGGTACGCCAGTGGTGTGGAGAGAACTATTCTGGGAGCTGGACCAGTTCTGGAGGTAAATTTATGCTCAAGTTGCCTTCTGTGCAAATTGTTTTTTTAAAAACTTCAAATAACTGCTGTTGAATGCTACATTTGAGTCACCTACTTGGTTTAGGCTTAAAATGTCACTGGTTTAGGCTTGTCACTTGGTGTAGGTTTAAATGTCACTGGGCTGCAGTGGTGCTCGGCAGCGTTACCCAACTGCTTCTGTTTGATTTTCCTTATTATATTCACTTGACTTCCTGTTGCTTGTAATTTGTATATGACTTAACTTTGCACCACTAAACACCAATAATCTGGGGCAGAGGTTACCTGTGTTTTCCATCTGAAAGTTTTGATGGCATTTGAATCAAATCATAAACAAATTTTTCATACGTATTGTTCCACTGAAACTTCGACTGCTTGGTGTTATCCTGCCTTTGTGTGTGAGCATTTTACTGAATCCACTTTTTGAGGGAGTTATTTCAACTGCTGTTTGTGAAAGAGAGCAACATTTTGAGTTGGGGAGAAAGTAGGAGTCTGTTTTGGCTTTTACAGCAATTACAGCATTTCCAACAGAAAGCAAAACTAAACATGTGAGAAGGAGGGGGTACAGCTGGCCCTGTATTAGGTAATGTCAGGATAAACTTAAACTGATCCGTTAGGCCCTTTTACTCTCTTAAAGGAATAACTCCAGAAGTGTGGAGCTCACCCATAACAAAATCTTCAACAGCAAAGAGCTTCAACACCATTATTGTAATTTTTAGGTTTAGTTTCAAATGTAGGAGCACCTTCATAAAAAAAGTTCAATCTTTTTTTAAAGCTCTTCCATAAAGAATGAGGAATATATGCAAGTTCTTTTTTTGTGTTGCTTTCAGCTGCTTGAAAGAAGAAGTAAAATTGAGGCTTTTTGGTTGCTGGAGTTCAAGTTTGCAGTTCTAAAAAGAAAACGGGAAGGGGTCACAGTGGAAAGCCCTGTTTTATCAGCTGATCTCTCTGCCTTTGATAAGTTTAAGTCTTTCATATCCTCGTCTACAGACCTGGTACAGCTGTGTCAAACCAGGCAGAGATTTAAGGTCCTGTGTGCCTGTTTGTGTGCTGGGTGACAAATGCAGGTATTCCTGGGCTCAGAACTAAAATTCATAACTTTGTTGGAATCACAGGCTGTTGTGTAAAGCTGGGCATGTTCATAAAGAGATATTTGTGTATTTCTATGCTAAGACTGATTGTCTAAAGTACCACAATTTCTTCAGACTTCCACTGAGCATTTAGTAATATTTTTCCTGAGTAAATAGTCTTTTGGAATTGAATAGATATTCATGTAAATTCAGTGTGCATCCAAAAGGTAGGCTTACAACATAAGAGGTAAAATCCAGTTATCCTGCTTTGATGCATCAGGCATCAAAGCAGGATAACTTCAGCTGACAGTGAAGCTTCCATGTTTCCCAATTTCAGTCACTAAGCATAATTTAAAAAAAAGAGTAAACTCTTGGTCCTGGGGAGGGATGCACAGAAAGCTTACATTGCTTTGTGGAAGTTAAACTGACTGCAGACTCCTCTTAAAACTGGTCACTAATTAATCCATCCGTGGTGACTCATTTTGGGTTTTTACTGAAGGGAACTGAAGTGCTACAAGGGAGTTTTTCTTAAATGGATGTTTCTGGGGATTTTTTGCACAAACAATTTTAGTGTGCTCAGACTATTTGAGAACATTCTGTTTAACTTTTAAGTTTTTTTTCTGAATCTTCATCAAAGTCGAAAATGTATTTTTGACTAAAAACTTCCATGATGCAGAAGTGGGTTGCATTCTTGGTCAGAACTTCCTCATTTTAGTTATCTCTTATTTTTCTACTACCTAAGTAAAATGGGGCTGTTTGTAGGCTGACCTTGTGTAAAAGTTCAAGGGGGTAAAGCAGCTGTTTCTAGCACAGAGGGGTGAGCACAATTAGAGTGTTATGGAAGTGGATTTATGATTTTTATTTTTTCATGCTTAGGAAATCAGAAACATTTCTTATGAATCCTGTTTCTGAGCTGGCTGATTAATCTGACTTCAAATCTCTGAACAGTTTACAGATAAACTATTGTTAATGGTTTTGCTCCTTGATTACAATTTCTCGACTGAAGAATGGAGTTGCAGCTGGACCATGAAAGATTTGATGTTAAATGTTGCTTGATGTTGCCTTGTCAAACATCTGAGAGATGAAAGCCCTGATGCTGAGACAATGTAGTTAAAAATTAACCACGGTATCAGCACAAGTGCTGTCACATGGGCTGTGAGAGGAGAGTGGTCATGGGGCAGCTCTGACACTTCCTGCTCCATCCCAGCACCCATTTGAGCTGTTTAAAAGGTTCCTTGTCGGGGAGCTCACAAGCAGAGACCAATTGCAATAATTCTGATGATGTTTGGCACTGCTTGCAGCTTTCCAGAGAAAAAGGATCAGAGAGGGAGGCTGTTTCCATGGAGTGGTGCCTAAAGCTGAGCTTTGTGCTGGTCTTTAGCAGTTCATGGACATTCAGTTGCCTCTCCTGTATAGGAATTGCTCTCAAGTTATGGTTTGTTGTTTTCTTTTTTGTTTTAATTGTATCTCCAGGCTAAGGGAGATCATCTCTAGTGAAGAGCAGTTTCTTTAAAGCTGGTGGGAAGATAAATATAAGCTCTGTTTTAAGATACTCCTGACTTTTTCAAGCTTTTCTAAATTTAGTAATTAAAATACAGTTCCCTGACTTGAAGCTTTGCCTTCTTGTATTGACTATGTTCAAGTTACTTATGACTGAAATCCTAAGAAGAAATTTACACTTGGGAACTATTTGGGTCAAATTTGGAATGGTGAATCAAACCTTGAGGAACTATTATTTGGGTCAAATTTGGAATAATGAATCAAACCTTTGTTTGTTTTATAGTCTCAAACAAGACAATTAAACCTTTCCATACACACTGAAGAAGTTTCCAATGAATTTATATTTTCCTTTCATCAGGGAAAAATGGCTTAACTGCATGTTTCAGCTATAAAATGCACAACATGCTATCTAAGACTCTGAATTTATTTTGGAAACTTTAAGTTAACTTGTTTTTCAAGCCAGTTAATTTAGTAAAGTGGCAGAAAATTGAGTTAGGGGATAGGAGCATGTGGTGAGAGAACAGAGGGAATGGGAGCTCTGTTTTTTGGCAGCAGAGCTTCCCTTGGCTTTCTGTCTGTTGTTAAGTTGTAACCCTCAGTGTCCCCTGTTTATTACAGAATTTCAGTTACTTTTTGAGTGTGCTGAAAGTTCATTTCCCTCTGAAATGGGAGCTGAGAGGAGTTGGGACAGATAAAAATATTTGGGGTGTCATAAGTCTTCATGTATTATTTTGAAAATCTTTGCTTGTTCCCATTTGGATGTGTTCTTGATTTTTCAATGATGCCGAACTAGTCTTTGGAAAGAAATAAGGCCAAATAAAATGGAAATTCCAACAGGAAATTTTTATTAATTGGTCTTCTAAAGAAGAGTTATTATTGACAGCACAATCAGGTGGGGGCAGATCAGATTTTCTAGAACTCACCATATTAAAAAACTTCTAAAATTTAATCATAGCAATGCTTTAGAATTTTTGGAGAAGAGCAGAGCAATTTTCTGCCAGCTCTGTTTCCCTCGTGACAGGCCCACTGTGCTTTGGGATGAGATGGGCTGAAGCTCAGTGGAGCTTCAGCCCTGGTTTTCATTTCTGTTTGCCATCAAAGTGATGCCTTGTGTAGGCTGAGCTAGAACAGAGACTGGACAGAGTTAAAGAATAAAGTAGGGATTTATTAAAAGGCCTCAATGGATCCACCTTGGGCAGCACAAGAGCCCAGCCAGGGCTGCACCCCAGGTGAACCAAAATGGTCCCAAAATGCACGAGCAGCCACGGGGTCTCTCACTTTGATCAGTTCTGCTCCATTTGCATCTTGGAGTTCATTGTGCAATTCCAGCTCCAGCCCATGCAGTCCCATCCTTCTTGTTTTTCTCTCTTCATTCTGAGTTGTTTGTGCTCTTGGGCCTGAGATCTGGATCCTTTGTCCTTGGTCCCCAGCTAGAGCAGGAATTGTTTTGTCTCCCTGCTCTGTGCAGAGAGCTCAGCATCCCCTAATGTGAATCCCAGACCCACACACTAAAGCAGCACAGAATCTGAAAATAGAAAAGCTCAAACTGAGGCATCAAAAGCCTTCACATCCACCTTGTGGGTGTAGCTCTGTTCTGGGGTAAAGTGCTTGTTTTCAGGCCATTATCTGCATGGGTTTGCTTTAAGAATCTTAATCAGAGGAGGAATGGAACTTCTTTTTCCATTTGCTTGCATGGCACTGGTTTCTCTGGTAGAAATATGATGTTGCCTGCTTTTCCCTGCTGCATACAACTCTTGGAGAAAAATCACATTGTTCTCCATTCAGTCCTGCCAGGGGGATTGCTTGGAGTTCCCAGGACATCCCCCAGCAGGAGGAGTTGTAGAATTACCCTGGATTTCCTGTTGGTGAGTGGATACTTCACAGCATGGTTGTAAGGACCACTTAAACCAAGTTAAATTAAACCCAGTTCAGCTCTGAAAGAGTCCTTTCCTCTGCCAGGGTGTGGAATTGGAGTCTCCCCTGTCCTTTGGCACATTGAAAGCTGGGTCTGTGTGCAGGGGTGTCTGCCATGGAAATGAGTGGTTTGCATCAAACTCCAACAGCTTTCTCAGATTTTGGCAATTCTTATGAAACAATTAGATGAGATTTTTTTTGTGTTCCTGAGGTGCATGCTGGGAGTTGCATGGGGGCTGCGGTTTTGTTGTTTTGTTTTTTTTTTTAAACAAATAAAAGGAGAATTTGGTGATTTTCTGCATACTTTTAGATGTATCCCTGTTGTAAGAGTTTTAAGTGTCAGGCTCCAGTTTCTGCCTCTTGCATTCCAAGGTAAGAGGATGGGTTGAATGACTTCTGCCTCCCAGAATAGGCTATCCCAGCTCTGATTCCTGCTACCTGCTATTTTTGACTCAGCCTGTTTTATTCAGCTGGTGTTGTTCATTGGAGTGATTTAGTTTCAGCTTTTTGGTCTTATTTGTCTTCTCATGGACTCACAAGGGAAAACTGAATGGGTTTGCTTGTATAAAGGATTAATTATCTTTAGCTGAAATTTTCTTGTGAAATTATTTTGTACTCTTCAAAGTATTTTGAAGAACATGGTAACAGTCATTAAAGTTAAATGTTACAAAAAAAAAATACCCATCCCGAATGTTACCAGACTTGGAATGTTCTTTCAAAAGTTGTAGATCTTAAAGGCTCTTCTGAGGAAACTGGTACATGAAAACTTTCCTAAAAACTGTTAATATTAGATCAGCTTTTAAGAATTTGCTGTGTGCTTTGACTAAATACCAGACACATGAGATCATAAGAGCCTTTAGTTTTAAACTGTATTCATTGCTTACATGAGTAATCACTAAGAAAAGTTTTTCAGGAAGCCTGAGTTATGGGATTTCTTAACTCTATAATGCCAAAAATATTTATTAATAAAAAACAATGTTGCAAATTTAGCTGTACTGTGATTTGGCTTCTTGGACATAACTGCTGAACTGATAATTCACTGGTGGATTAAGCTGGAAAACTTTATAAAAATGTTTTCTGGGATAATTTTGCAAGTCCATTACTCTGTAGCCTGGCAAAGTTCACTGCAGCAAATTTCCCAAAGCCCAGAATGGGAAGTTGGATGGTGTTCTGCAGAGAGCAGGAGCTGAGCCACTGTCCTGGAGAGGAAGAGGGGTTTGATTTACTGACAGTTCACTGTGCTGATGTCACAGGACTTTCACTGCTGGTTTGGCAACTGCAGGGAGCTGACCTGGATTTTATGCATCTATTAAAATGCATATGCAAGCAAAATGGGCTCTAGAAAAGGGAAATCTGGGTGATACATTGGTGGATAAATGCTGCAAAGAGATATTGATGGCTGGGCAATGCTTGCTTTGAAAAATCTGAGTGGGGATGTTGTTGGCACTGTAATGTGTAGTGTGGTCTTGGAAAATCCAGAGCTGGAGTTCAGCCTCAGCCATCTGTGAGCACTTCTGGATCCAAATCCTCTCCTTACTGAAGCCTGTTGATTTTTCTGGAGTTGCAGCACAGTTACTCTGCACAGGAAAAGCTCCTTGAACTTATTTAGGTCAGGAATAACAGTTTCCTGAAGAATTCTGGACACTTGCCCAGTGTATAGGAAGTTTTTCAGATCCTCTGAATGCAGATAGTGGTGGGAATCTGCTTGTGGGAGAGCTTGGAGAACTGGTCTGGAATTAGTGGCCCAAAAGTTTCACTGCAGCACTGCTGAAACCCTTAAGGTACTTTGAAAAAAAAGCAAAACCAAAACCAGAAGAGAAGGGAAGACTTTCAACATACAGATAATGATAGTGACAGTGTTTTCCATGGAAATAGCCCCTCATTGGATGTGTACCCCATGGCTGGGTGTACACATGTGGGAAATGCATTTGTAGAAAAAGATGTGTTGTCCCAGTAAGGAGTGAAAATAAAAGTAAGTTTTTAATAGAAACCACAACAACAGCTACCACTCTGAGGTTATCATAAAAAACCAAGCAACCCATTTAAATAAGTCAATAACCTCTTGAACAGAAAAAATTGAATGCTCTCAAAGAATTACCCCTCGTAAATCGTAATACAATACATCTTTCATAATTCTATTTCTCCAAAATATCTAATCTTTTTTACAAAACCATCATTTAAACTTATTTCTATTTCCATTTCTCTCTCAACAACATCTATCCTATTCCATAACGTTTCTAAATCAACATTTCTTATCTCAAAATTTATATACAAATACATACCATGTAAAGCTTCTATCAAGTTCTGAACATTTTCTGCAGATCCATTTGTCACATGCACACAGCTCTGGGCTGGGTGCAGCTCACTCACATCCGTTGTGCCCCGGATGTGGGAGCGAGTGTGCTCTGTGTGTGGAGGAAGAGATTACACAGCTCTGTGCAATCATTTCACACCTCATTTCACAAGGGTTCTGCATTAGGAGGAGGATTTCCTCATGGGGGACTTCATTGCTTGGAGCTTTAAGAGGAAATATCTGTGGCAGGAGATGCTGGGATAGTCTGCCCCAAGCAGTAATTGCATTTTAGGGAGGTTTCCTTCTTTAGAAGCTGTCTGGTAGAAGGGTGACAAGCTTCCCTTGCCCTTGGAACACTGAGTTAAGAGTTGATAAAGACATTCCCAGTAACTAAGAGGAATGTAGTAAGTTTTTTGTAATGTACAAAAACATTTTACTTTTACATGTAATAAGTTTCCTTTGTAATCCTGAAGTGTGGCTCATGCAGAGGATTTTGTGTTATGTGTGTATTAGCAGCTGTCAGAGGACTCATGATCTGATAGAAGAATTAGAAATGCACAGTTAGGGTTTGTGCCATATCTATTTTTTCTTTCCTAACACCTCATCATTGAACTCCATCTTTCAGTGTTGTGTTGCAGAGTAGCTGCCCAATGAGTTGTTCTGTAAACCAAAATTTTTCTGTTTGTTCTTTTCCTGCTTTTTTTTAATCAACAACTTTGAAAATTCCTGGTCTAACTTTATAAATGAGATATTAATGTTCTGTCTCTCTTGAAGAAAAGTTGTGTTTAATGTGATTTTTTTTCAGTGGTAGCAATACATGGGGGAATAGTATGTGGTTTATGACTTTTGTGTGGAAGAGGTGATTTCATGGTGGTTGTGCTGTCTTCACCCTGCTGAATGTCTTCTCTGAGGCCCTAATTATTACTGCTTGAGGCTGATTTGCACTCTCTACCTGTGGTTACCTGTCCTGTACTCCTGAAAATATCTAAAAGTGTATTCCCTTCCCTCACTCCCACAAATATTACTGCAGGGGTGAAATAATAAACACATACAGTCCATGAGGAACATGGGGGCTTCCTAGCCTGCCTTTTTTGTGTTTGTGTGCTTCCCCAGTATTCCCCAGTATTCCCATTTATTCTGGAAGCCAACAGGAATCTGAACAATGAACAGAAGAGCTTGGAAAGCTGTGCATTGACATATTTAGTTTGATTGAAAATGAACTCATTTTGCTTTATTGCAGGCATTTGGAAATGCAAAAACAGCACATAACAATAACTCCAGTCGTTTTGGGAAGTTCATTCAAGTCAACTATTTAGAGAATGGAATTGTCCGGGGGTAAGTACAGGGTGAGCTGATTCTGGGGGTGATCTCTGTGCTTTTAGGAACTGGGAAGCCACTGTTGTACATAAAATGCTGCCTTGTTGAAGCTCTGTTTGTATGAGAATAGCTTGGTGCTGTGGAGTATAAATTCTGTAAACTGAGCTGTGTGGAATTGTCAGGTGATGCACAATATTCTGACTTTGATGTCCAGCTTGCTCATGTTAAGGATCTGCTGCTGTATCTTTACCTTAATGGTAAATGAAGGCTTTTGCATAGCACCCCCTGCTCTCTCCACTTTGCATTTAAAAACAGAAGATCTGAATTTTTAAGAGCAGTGGAGAGAAGTGAAATAGATTTGAGGAAGCCATTTTAAAGAAACAGTTTAAACATCACCTAGAGAGATAAAGAAAGCTATAAAATTACTTAAATGTGTGTGCTTATATCTGAAGGTCTTAAAACATGAGATATTTGATGCCTACATTTGCTGGTTCTGAGGGACTGTGGAGTGTCATGAGCAATCCCTGACCTTGATGCTCCAGTGTTTCTTTTCTTTGGATTTCTTTTCATTTGCAGTAACATGGGTGACTGGGAACTCTGTGCCACATGTGCCTTGAGTGTTACTCTGAGCAAATTTAACATATTTTCAGACCCAGTCACACTAACTCAGGAGATTGGTACAATTTGAATACACTTTTTTTGTCTTCAGCCTGAGGAAAAGGTGCTCAAACTCTGTCCTCAATCATTGTGCCCCTTGTCAAGGACTTGGAATTATTGTTTAGGTTACTTTCTCACCCTGTAGGGAGTTTGCTGACAGGCTTCCATTCTGGGCTGGTGTCTTCACTGACATAAAAATCCAGCAGATTTATTGGAATGAGAGTCAGGCAGATATCTGGGATATTTCTGGGGTCTTGCCTTGGCATGCCTTGTCAGATAAGTGTAAATCTTTCAGGATAACATGTTGTTACCACTCTGTGGGTCTTGTTTCTGGTGGCAGTTTTCATCAGCACTTTCCTTGCTTGGTCTGCCTGTTTTAAGTTATCTGCACTAAACACTAAGCACTAAGCACTGCAGAGAGGTGTTCCTTGGTTATTTCTTTGTTCCAGTCACAATATAGGGCCTACTGAAATTCTTGGTTTAGATTTAAAGTAATGTCTGAGCTCTTCTCTTGCACATTTTAGTGCAGATCTCATTATTTGAACTGTCTTGGCAGCTGCTGTCTGATGTTTTATGAGATCATTTCTTTTTGCCCTCATGCTTATTTCATTTTCTCTGGCTCTTTAGGGCTGTGGTTGAAAAATACCTGCTTGAAAAATCTCGTCTGGTTTCTCAAGAAAAAGATGAAAGGTAAGAGAGAAATGTAGTTTTCCAACAGAGTTAAAATCAATGCAGCAGTTTAAGAGCAACTGAATTATATAGAATAAAAGAAAATCCACTATATTTTCATGAGAGATATGTATTGACTTTGCAGGAACTACCATGTGTTTTATTATTTGCTACTTGGAGTCAATGAGGAAGAGCGTAAAGAATTTCACCTCAAGCAACCTGAAGATTATTTCTACCTCAACCAGGTAATCTGTGATTTACCAATGCATTGATAAGGGTTGTCTGTGTGTTGTTCAGAGATTAAAGGAAGGAGAATAGATTATGCTGGGCTTTTTGCGATGTTTGGATTTCTCCAACATTTGCCTTTTTGGATTTCTCTTTGCAGCATAACTTGAAAATTGAAGATGGGGAAGATCTCCGACATGAATTCGAGAGATTAAAACAAGCCATGGAGATGGTTGGCTTCCTTTCAGCAACAAAGAAACAGTAAGTGCAATTCTGGAAGCTTTTGTTACTGGCAGTTATTGTTCATGGCTTGCAATGAGCAGCTGGGATCACACCTAGTTCTGTAGGGAACGGGGAGAGCTGAGTGTTTGAGAGCTTATTCTTGAGGCAGAATTAGGTCTGCTAACCTGTTATAATGAACTCTCTTAAGAAAAATTCTGACATAGTTCAATTTTTCTTCCTTAGGATCTTTTCAATACTTTCAGCTATTCTGTATTTGGGCAATGTCACATACAAGAAGAAAGCCACAGGTCGGGATGAAGGGTTGGACGTGGGACCTCCTGAAGTGTTGGACATTCTTTCCCAGCTGTTGAAAGTAGAGTATTTCTCTTTAGCATTAATGTTTGTCATGTTCTACCTCAGCATTTCACTCAGATATCCCAATTGCTGTATCTAAATCTCCTTTGTGATACTTCCATGAAATTTATCTTGTGGGAGGGGAAACGTGAAGTTAGTGAGATTATTGGGGTTAGAGATGGAATATAACCTATAGCATGGAAATAGAATTTGTTGACTCACCAATCACAGAGATGAGCAAGAATAGATTCAGTGTAGGTGTGTTCTTTGCCACCACAGGGAAGCATCTGAATGAATGTAAACATGATAATTTAAACAAGTTGTAGGACTTGTAAAGCTACTGATGGATGATAAATGTGGCTGTTGTCAAAGAGCTTCTCTGAAGAAGTTGTATGTCCACTGCTGCAGTCACATAACTCATTGAGGAGCTTGATGGTGACAGCAGCTCTTGTTCTCTCTTGTTTTGAAGGTTAAACGGGAAATCCTGGTAGAAGTGCTAACAAAAAGAAAAACTGTGACTGCTAATGATAAGCTTATTTTGCCATATAGTCTCAATGAGGTGAGTAAAAGGGCACTTGCAGAGTGACTTTAAATAACTGAAACTTGCTTTTTTGGGTTAAAAGAGGTATTATGGTACACTTTCACATTTTGTGAGGAATGGTTGGAAAGTTAGAAATTTGAATTAAAGGCAAGTTGTGGTTTTATTTATCTCTGCTGGGCTTGTAACCTGTGAGTGACACTGGTTTGAAGTGGAAATGGTTATTTTTTGAAACAAAGTTCTGAAGATTGTTTGATCTGCAGGCAATAACAGCTCGTGATTCCATGGCAAAGTCCTTGTACAGTGCTCTGTTTGATTGGATTGTTCTGCGGATCAATCATGCACTCCTGAACAAGAAGGACATGGAGGAATCTGTTACAGTAAGTCTCTCACAAAACCAAGTCTTTGCAGGCAGCTGTGTGTTTGGACCTAACAGTCAATGCTAGAGATGATGTGTTGTGGTATCTGGGATAAATTTTGATACTTCTCAATCCTGTGGTAAATTTCCTGGTAATATTTAATCATTTCTGTTTTCATAGCAGACAGAACTATTAAATATTTAAAATCTTTCAGCACAGACTGCACTGCTTTCTGGACTGTTTATCTGTTGGGGGCTAAGGCACTGTATGACAGATTGGTAATTAGATTTCCACATCTTCTTTTAGTGTCTGTCCATTGGTGTACTTGATATTTTTGGATTTGAAGATTTTGAAACCAACAGTTTTGAACAGTTCTGTATAAATTATGCAAATGAGCAACTTCAGTATTATTTCAATCAGCACATTTTCAAATTGGAGCAGGTAAGAAATGAGAGTGGCTGAAGTGAAACCTGTTTTTATCAAGTGTTTGTGTATTATGCAAACTTAGCCTTTACTCTGCAAAACCCCATGGCATAATTGCTTGAATGTTTCTGAGTCTTTATTTTTAAAATTTCTTCTTTCTCTATTGCTTGTTCTTGTACTAGTGGGGTCTTTCTTCCAAGGGCTGGAACTAAGTTTCTGCTTGACTGCAAAAACTAAGATAACACTCAGGTGATCCCAGACAGAAGTCAGCTAAAACTGTGAACTTTGGTATTGGAAGAGTGTAGGTGAGGGGTTGGATTCAGGTGGTTTTGTTTAAATGGTTGGGAAACAGCTTCTCTTACTTTTATCAGTATGTAAGTATTTAATAACCAATCTTTGCTGCTTCTCCCACCCAGCTGCATTTAGGGGATACAACTGTGCTCTGATCCTGGCAGTGATTCTGAAATCCTGGTATTACTGGCATGTGTTGATTGACTTGTTTGCAGATGGTGCCCTCTGACAGAGCACTCTGAGTGCTGCAGGAGCCAGCAGATTCTGTACCTGGACTGGGTTTTGGAGGGGGTTTGCTCCAGACTTGTTTTTTTTCTGCTTTGTGCAGAAGTGTGGTTCTCAGGTCACTGCTGAAAGGAGTCATTCTCTAGTATGCAGTACTTTGTCAACAACTTTAGGCAAGCATTTTAAAGAAAATAAAATTACCAAACATCCAAACTTTGTGTGTAAACATAATGTTGAGGTCCCTGTTTTGTAACTTAGGACAGAATTGGCTATCCAGGCTGGCCAGAGTAAATAGTTACATTGTCTTCTCTTTTTTTTCTAATGCCATTTTTCCAAATAAGCTTAATCCTTGAATGACCCATTTCCTGTATCTCTTGCAGCCTGAGGGCCCTCTGGGGGATCTCTATATCTTTTTAAAGAAAGGCTTTTTTGTCTGTGGAAAATGGCATTTCAGTTCTGTAACACGGTGTGCACTGTGTTGGGCAGACTGAATTCCACCTACTTAAAAATAATGCATTTATCATCATCATCATTATCTAGACCATGAGACGTGCTCTTTGTCCTTTGTTAAACATAAAACTTATTTAATTTTCTATGTGATTCTTATTTTTACTTTATATTTTTTTTGCTTTATTACCTTATCATTATCTTTTTCCTGTGGGTATTTACAGCATTAAGAAAATCTGGTATTTTGCTTCTGTATCTTAGTGGGAAGCTTGTGTTGTCAAGCATTTCAGGGATTGTCACTTCAGCAGAAGAGCTTCATGTTCTCTTGTCAGGGAGCTCCAAGTGTTCTGAGCCTAAGCAATATCCACTGCTTCCTTAGGGAAGTTCTGGTGCTGATGTTGTGTAGGCCTTAACTCCCTGTTTTGAAACTTACGTTATTTCCTCTGACTGTGCAATATGAAAATTCTGGAACGTGATATTTAACTCTTCTCATTTCCCATAATACAAAAATTATGGAAGAGCAAACAGACTTGAACTCCTCTGTGTGCCCAGTTTTGCTGGAGTGCTGAGGATGTAATGTCTGACTCCAGGGTCCTAGGCTGGTGATTGCTGCAAAGGCAGAGCACAGCAGAACATTCCTTTTACAGCTTTGATTTTGAAATAGTTTTACCCCAAACAGACCCTGCTGAGTGACGTGCCTGAGGACCTTTGATCTGTACCACTATGCCTGTTCTTCTGTTCTTATTTATAAATTCTCCTTATTTTTGTCTCTGCTGCCTGAACTAACAAACTCCACTTGCTGTAGCTGTCCAAGGCTGTGTTTTAAGCACTTAGACCACAGGACATCAAAGGTCAGGGCACTGTACTGACAAGGGAATTTTCTTGAGCCGCACAGGAGGAATATAAGAGTGAAGGGATCACTTGGCACAATATTGACTATACTGATAATGTGGCCTGCATTCACTTAATCAGCAAGAAGCCCACTGGCCTCTTCTATCTCCTGGATGAAGAAAGCAAGTAAGCAACAAACATCTGCAAAAATATGTGTGGCAGGGAGGAGGGAAGGACTGTGAAAGGGAACAGAAATACAACACTGCAAAAAGGAGGGGAATGTTGTGGGAAGCAAAGAGTTATTTATGATTTTGATTTACACTGCAGTTTGCTTCTAATGACTCCAGTATGGTGGTTAAATACATTGATGCTAAAACTGAACTTTGGCTTATGCAAGTTTAGGAACTTCCATGTTTGTGGCTTACCATGGAACTGCAGTTAAAGTAAAATGCCTGTCTGTAAGTCTTTGGGGCATTAAGTAGCAAGTGTGGTAAATAGTTAATGTGGTGCAAATTAAATTTGGCTGCTGAAGTGGGAAGAAACATTGACGTACACTTGAAACCTCAGAATATTCTGCTGTGTGTGGAGCTGCTTGGTTTGGGTCCAGAAACTGAGCCCACCTTTAAAATTCAAAGCAGGTGTAGAGATCCTGGACAGTTAATACTTTCCACAAGGAACAATAGGTGTTCATTCTGTCACCCTAATAAACATACCTGTATTTGAGAAATAGCTGACCTCTTTTGTCTTGTATTCCCAGTTTTCCACATGCCACCAACCAGACTCTACTGGCAAAATTCAAACAGCAGCATGAGGAGAACAAGTTTTTTGTTGGAACCCCAGTGATGGAGCCTGCTTTTATCATTCGCCACTTTGCTGGCAAAGTGAAATACCAGATCAAAGTACGTGGTAGATCTTATGGGCACAAAGAAAAATTCCTTGCCTTTCTGGGAGTTTTTTGTCAGGATGTAGAAAATTTGCTGGGAATGGGCTGGATCAGAAGGGTTCTTAGAGGTTGTTTGGATTTGTTTTTTGGGTGGTGGTGTAGACTGGAAGGTAACTCTCGCTATTATTCTGAATAAAACAGGGAGCTTTTGCGAGATATTGTGGTTCCATGTGCCTATTTTTCAGGATTTCAGGGAGAAAAACATGGATTACATGAGACCCGACATCGTGGCTCTGCTGCGCAGCAGCGACAGCGCCTTCGTGCGGGAGCTGATCGGGATGGACCCGGTGGCCGTGTTCCGCTGGGCCGTGCTGCGTGCAGCCATCCGCGCCATGGCCGTGTTCGCCCAGGCCGGCCGCGACAGGGCACAGAAAACGGCAGGTGGGGCTGGGGAACGGCAGGGATGGCCCAGGGAACCGCGGGGATGGAACGGGAACGGCAGGTGGGGCTGTGAAACTGCCGGTGGGGCTGGGGAGCGGCGGGGATGGACCGGGGA
>WBNO01017557.1:201585-232887 GCA_013400575.1 Peucedramus taeniatus | reverse complement strand
GGGATGGACCGGGGAACGGCGGGGATGGAACGGGAAACTGCAGGGATGGACCGGGGAACTGCAGGGATGGAACGGGGAACTGCAGGGATGGAACGGGAAACGGCAAGTGGGGCTGGCGAACGGCAGGGATGGACCAGGGAACAGCAGATGGGGCTGGGGAATGGTGGGGGTGGAACGGGGACCGGCAGGGATGGAACGGGAAACGGCAAGTGGGACTGGGGAGTGGCAGGGATGGAACGGGAAACAGTAGATAGAGCTGGGAAGGTGCTGGTAGAGCTGGGAAGCTGCAGGTATGACTCAAAAAGTGCAGGTAAGGCATGGGGAAGTGCATGTATGGCATGGGAAATGGCAGGTAGGGCTCAGAAAACTGCAGCTAGGGCATGGGAAAGTGCAGATAAGGCTCAGAAAGTGCAGGTAGGGCTGGGAAACTGCAGATATGGCACAGAAAATTGCTCTGAAAATGCTTAATATGCTACAATTGTTCTGCTGGCAGAATGGATTTGTGGCAAGATCTCGTCAACCAGACACCATCTTTGGTGCTATAGGCAAACTGAATGTGGAAATGGTTTAATACTCACACATGGAGGAGATTGTCACTGTTCTTACCTGAGGTCATTCAGCTTTCCCTCTCCAGTCAGTGCAGCATTTCCAGCAGGCTGGGACAGACTGGAAGACCTATTTGTGAAAGTTGGGGGTGGTAGTTCTGGTATTCTCATTTTATTACTAGTTTTGATCTTCTTAGATCTCTGTGAAGTATCAAATGAGTATTCAGGATTAATGACTAAATCTGAGCAGCTGCAACTTCCTTTCTAGTAGAAGGGAGTTTTAACAGCCAAGTACTGTAGCTTGATAAAGGACTGGATAAAAACTCCAGGCCCTTGGATAGATACTTTGCTTGCTAAAGTTGGTGGTTTGTTTGGGGTTTTTTGCCTGCTCATATCTCTGTCAAAATGCAATTTTTTTGTTATTTCCTAACAGGAGTGGTACGTCAGGGACCCAGAGTTCCCCTTGGAGAACTCCAGAGATCGAATACGCCGGTAGAAAAAGTTTATCGGTGAGGAACACATCCTTAACCCCTACAGGGAACAGCTGAATTGCTGAGCTGGATTTTCATATGTCAAATCTCAACTAGATCTTTCCACAAGGAAAGCAAGCTTTATTTCTTCTGTCTTGTTTGCTTTGGCCTTTTTAGTACCATCAAAGCAACACTCTAGCTTATTTTATGTAAGACCCAATGCCACCACATGTTGGGGACAGCCTCAGTTCCATTTACCACTGGGTTTTTGAGTTCTCTGTGTTGCTGTGTGCAGCTTTTAGCATTGTGTGCTCCTCTGCAGCCAGTCTGGGTCACTGAAGGGGGCAGAGGCAGGGCCAGTCTTACAGAACTGTATCTCTGTAGGGAGATTTGCCTTTCCATGGATATTTAGGCTTTGTACATGTTCCTTTTGCAGCCTCTCAGTGCTTGATTTCTCATTTGATTGTTCTGAGGATTTCGATATAAATGCTTTTCAAGACATCATTTCTTTTTGTGAGAACAAGAAGTAAGTAGCAAAAGGCCTGAACTCCAAGGCCAGGGAGGCACATTTCCAGGACACAGTGACTTTCTCAGTGTGCTCTGGGTGACAGTGAAGCTATGGAGCACTTAAAGTAGTGACTTCATGCTGCTTCCTAATTACTGCATCCTGGACAGCCTCTGTCACTTGGGGAAACAGAGAACTAAATATCCAATTTGTGTGAAAGGATTGGTCACAGCTTACCAGATCTGTTTCCTTGGGATATCTTAAATCTTGATATTCAAAAAAGTTCAGAGGTACCCAGGGAAGCCACAACCCTGTGTAATAATGTTGCTGCCTCTGTGAGCAGCTCAGAATGGGGAGAGCATCTAAGAGTCAGAAGTGATTCTTACACTTCTGTTATTTTTGGTTTGTGCCTCTCTGGAGAGTAAAGAAGGTAAGTTCTGTGCCAGGACACAGCACTTCACAAGCACAGTGCATGCTTGAAGAATGGAACATACCATGAATTAAGGACCATCCCAGGCTTACTTTGAAAAACTAAACGTGAATAAGTTTGAAATGGAAATGAAACCCAAAATTTCATCTGGTATCCCTCTAGCAGTTTGTTTGTAACTTACTTTTCTGATTTAAGTCTGTTTAAGTAGCCTCATTTTAGTAGTCAAGTCTCTCTATAAAAATGTTTACTTTTGATTATAATGAAGCTTATATCTACCTGGAAAGGTTCCTTGGCTTAACCAGAAGAGTTCCCTGCCTGTTAAGTGCATTTTGCTAAATTTCCCTCAATTTTCTGAATTGATGGCTCAAGAATTTACATTAAAAGGTAGAATCAGAGAGTAAGTTGAGTATGAGACTCTGGCAATTAAATTTTAGAGCACTGATGGAATAGAAAGTACTGAGTTATCATCAAAATCATCAATGTTTAGGAAAAAGTAGCCTGGGATTGACCTGCTGCATTTTGGAGCACACTTGGTGATGGAACCTTTTGGGGTTTTAACTGCTTTTTCCCCCTCTCTCACGGCTGTGTATCTCTGTTTGCCACCTGTGTTTTGCTGTGGATCATTTTAGAGACATGCATGAACAAATCATCGCCAGTATTAAAGGACTGCCCTGGCAGGGTGATGATCCCTGTGAGCTGCTTCGGTCCCTCAGTCAGCTTCAACACCGCTCCCACCTCCTGTGAGTGCTCTGGGTATTGCTTTGAAAGTGCAACAAGAACCAAGCAGTTACTCCAGTCCCTAACAATGATGCTTGTCCCAAATTTGTCTTTTGAAGAACACTACACAAGACAATTAAAAAGAAAAGATCCCTTCTGCAAATAGGCTGTAGAGAACACCTTGTTGCTTCATTGCATTAGCTGAAAGTTAAACCTACTTCTCATGTGAACTTGCTTTGAAAACCCCAAGTATGTAGTATGAGCTTGTTGTTCCAAAATATTCAATAGTGAGATCTCCCACAAGGTGTTTCCTGAAATTCAGGGTGCTGGTGCTGGATGTATTCCTGGGTTTAGAGTCTTTACATCTGCAGTTCTGTGCATGTGTAAGGAAATGAATCTCTGCTCTGCTGTATAATAAGTGTAAACTGGGTGGCTCAGAGCAGGAACTTGCCCTATATCACAGAGTTAGTAAGCTTAGAACCAGCAGGATGTGAGCTGCAGCCTTCTTTCTGAGAGCTTCCACTGCTTCACCTTCTGTGTGTGAATGAGAGCTGTGCCTGAGTTGTGTGTCCTGCTCAGACATCCCAGAGTTCCTGGTGCTGGGACATGCATTGTCCTCCTGGGAGCAGAGGTTCTGGTGCCAGCAGCTGTAACTTCTGAATTGAGTGCTTTTATTTGATAGTGCCTTGTGTTATAATGAGTTTAATGACCATACAGTTGCTAAAGAGTAACTCACACTAGAGTAGCCTGTCCAGCAATGCAGTTTTGAATAGCTTTAGCTTCAGAGGTAATTTTTCACTTTTGAAAGCTTCCAATACCTACAGAGTTTATTTAAGGAAAAAAAATGTTCTTGTTGCAGAGCAGTTTGCATTTCTTGCATTGATCACTTGTAAGAGACATGCATGAACACACCCTGGTGCTATTGTCCTCATTTTCTTCTGTCCTTCACTTGCCTCATAAATTGCACCAACTTATGCCTTGCTGAAATAATCAAAAATCATGTGTATTTTTTTTCTTAAATGATCTTTAATATTTTAACAGGAAAAGTAGAGGTGTCAAGCAAAAGCAGATAATTCCCAAGGTAATCAGAAAATTTAGATTTCTCTTGGGTATGGGCTTTTTTGCACAATGAATTTAATTTTGATTGACAGAACTCACTTCAGAACTGTTTTATAGTGTAGGAAAGTTGTGTTATTTATCCTGACAAGCTAAAAAATAAGTGAATGTTCACTTTAACAAGAATTGTTTAATTAGGCAGATATGAGGATGCCATAAATACATAAAGTCACTCCCAAGTCAGGGAAGGCAAATGCAGTGATTATGTGATTGCCCTTGTTCACCTAACACTCTTGGGACAGGGCAGTGGAACAGTTTCACTCTTAAGAAATGTTTTGGCCCAAAATAGAAATAACCATGAAATATAACATACCATTGAATGTGGAACTCTGGGTAGCTGGTTTCATTCTGACTCATTTCAGACAAAATATTTCCCTTTTAGTTGAAAGACTTGCACTTTGTTGATTATGAAAACTTTTTTGTAGAACTTGCTGGATTCCAAATCTCTGAAGCTCATCATGAGCATGACTCTGCACGATCGGACTACAAAGTCCCTTTTGCACTTGCACAAGAAGAAGAAACCCCCCAGCATAAGTGCTCAGTTCCAGGTAGGTGAACCCTCAGGGAACAGGCCCTCCTGGGCTGATCTAGGCTGGTCGTGCTTGGAAAATCAAGTGGGTTTTATTCTTGAGTTTTTTTTTTAAAAGGGGTTTATTGCTTGATTAAAGTCAGAGTACATTTTGAGATGCCATTTATGCCATTAAATTTGTCAGTTGTCTGTACTGATCATCCTTGTGTACAGATCTAGTGTTATATGTGGGAGCATGTTCAAACTCTCCTTTAAATTCTCTTGAGAAAAGCTAAAAGCAAATACCAAATACAGGGATGTGCTGAGTAATATGGGAGAATCTGTTTGGATTTTGTATTGCCATGAGACCTGAAATAACCTGATTCCTAAGGCAGAAGCTATCCTGCTGTCAAACACCACTCAAACTGCTGATACCTGAAGAACAACTTTTGTGATTGTTTCATTTCAGGCTTCACTTAACAAGTTGCTGGAGACACTGGGCAGAGCTGAGCCATTCTTCATCCGCTGCATCCGCTCCAATGCAGAGAAGGTGAGGCTGCCTCAGAGCTGAGCTGCCTGCTGAGATTCCAGGGCTCGAGCCTTGGAATCTCTTTATTTCAGCTTGTTCACTATCACCCTGTGTGCAGGTGAAAGGTAGCCAAGATGTGGAAAAAGATTTGCTGTCCCTACAGCAGCTGGGCTCCTCAGGCTCTCACTGGCTGTTTTCTGCTGATCTTTTACAGAAGGAGATGCTCTTTGATGAGAGCTTGGTGCTGCAGCAGTTACGGTACACAGGCATGCTGGAAACTGTGCGGATCAGGAGGTCTGGCTACAGTGCCAAATATACATTCCAGGTACAGTGGGAACTGGAAGTGGATTGTGCTTTCAGAAGTATCTGCTCTCTTCAGAAAACACGGCTTGTGTGTCTCTTCATATGAGGCTCATGACCTCTTGGGATGAGCTGTAAAAATGCACTGTAGTTTTGAGAAAGCCTGCATGGTAAAAAGTCATAGTTAAACTGTTGTGGGTTTATCTGCCAGTAAATTCTTCCTGGTTGCATGGAAGAAAACATTCTGAGTGCAGTCATTTAGTGCTGCACAGTGCTATCTAATGTGGGAATTAGTTTTCTGTAAAAAACTCTGTGTAAGTTTAGAGATCACATCCAGGTGGTCTTTCCCATTAACACAAGGCTGACTGTAGCCTGCATTTTACATGGAAAAATAGCTCAGTTTGTAGTGAGAGGTGACTATTTTCAGATCCCTGTAGCTTAAGTGTTTTAAATAGAGTTCTATTTTAGAGCTAAAACTCCAAACTTGGGAGTTGCCTTCTTACTTTGGTCTCTTGCTGTCTCTGCTTTTTACAGGAATTCATCGACCAGTTTCAGGTGTTACTGCCCAAAAATGCCAAAGCCTCCAAGGAAGACATTTGTGCTTATTTGAATAAACTAAAACTGAATGAAAACTACTATCAAATAGGGAAGACCAAGGTCTGTGAAACTTTCTGTAAGGCAGTAAGAAACACTGCTGCACAGTGCAAAATTCAGTGCAGTTCATTTACAAGTGTTACTCTTCTCTGCTTTTTGTACCTAAATTGGCTATTTTAACTCTTGCAAGTGGTGACACAGAAGTTATACCTGACCCCTTGGTTTTGGTGCCAACCTGGTTTCTTGACTACAGTACAAATCCAGGTTATATAGATAATTTGGGAAATCGTTGCTATTGGCATTTGTCAGACAGGTCAATGATTGCATGTAGAAGGGTTCTGTGATTTGAAGGCTGTAAGTGTAAGTTTAGGTGGAAGTTTTAGAATCCAAACTCTGAAATTTAAAAGGATTTGTATCTTTTGGGCAAACTGTCAGCCAGTAAGGTTTGGTGCAGTAGTACCAAATCATTACCTTATCTCTTATCTCATTATAGCTCCAGTGGGGGCTGAAAGGCTCCTGTTAACTGCTTCTTGGTGAACTTTTCTGTAACTGAACAGGTTTTTATGAAAGAGGCTGAACGGCAGATACTACAGGATACACTACACAAAGAAGTGATCAGGAAAATCATCCTCCTTCAGAGCTGGCTCAGGATGGTTTTGGAAAGGAGACGCTTTCTCAGGATGCGGCAGGCAGCCGTTGTTTTACAGGTATCTTTAAGAACTGCCAACCTTATTTTCCTAACAACAAACAAACAAACAAACTCTGTCCTGGAACACTCCCCACCTTGAGGCAGCCCTCCCTCACTTCAGGAACCTCCCTTTGCAGGAGTGCTGGCGCTCCCGCTGTGTCAGGATGGCTCTGCAGAGGAACAACGCTGCCGTTGAGATCCAGGCAGCCTGGAGGCGGCACCGGCAGCGGAAACGCTTCCTGCAGCTCAGGAGGAGAGTTTGTCTCCTGCAGGCCCTGGTCAGGGGCCACCTGCAGCGTAAGAGGTAAAGGGAAGGAGCAACCTGACATGAAAACATCCATTTAATCACCTGGCTTCACCTGCCAAGCTTAGTTTGTGTGTTGGGGTGGCTTAGTAAACAGCTTGGTAAATTGTTGCCCAAGGAAGTTATGGCTGCCCCTGGACCCCTGGAAGTGGCCAAGGCCAGGTTGGTGGGGTTTGGAACACCCTGGGATAGTGGAAGGTGTCCCATCCCCATGACAAGGGGGATGGGAATGAAATGATATTCAAGGTCCCTCCCAACCCAAACCATTCTGGGATTGTGTGAACTTCAAGGTAGTTACTGCTATGTGATATTTCAGTCAGTATCAAGTGGTCAGTGGAGTGTGGACACTGGGTAAGTGCTCAGGACCTGGGCTTTATTCAGCTCAGCTACACTGGTGCTGCCAGTCCTGACAAGCAGACACTTCCCTGCAGTCCCACTAGGACTGTAGGTGTAGTTTGGGTCTGTATTGCTATTTGGGCTGCATTTAAGTAGTTGGTGGGGTTTTTGACCTCTGGGCATTAAGGATTTGTGTTTTCATATTAAAAATTATTAACAGATACCAGAAAATGGTTCTAGAAAGGCAGAAAGCTAAAGAAGAGCAGAGAGAAATGCAGGAAGATGAAGACAAAGAGCAAGATACGAGCAAGACATATGACATAGGTGAAGATACAAGCAAGGATGAGCAGGGTGAGCCAGCAACAGATGAGCTGCCTGTGAAACATGAGTCAGAGCCAGATCAAGCTGTTGAGGATGAAGATCAAAAGGAACAAGATGAAAACCTGAGCTCATCTGAGAAAGCCACGTTACCCCAGAAACACACAGTGGAGGGCTCAGAGAGAGTGACCAACAGCCGGGAGAAGAGGGAATCTCGTCGGCAGAGGGGGCTGGAACACAATGACTTGCAGAACAAGCATGCGCTCCTGTCCTTTGAAGGACCATCTGCATTGTGCCACGAGGAGCAAACTGTTTCTGAACAGGCCCTGGAAACTGCTCCAGAGCCAGATAAACCCACAGCACAAGAAGATAATATCCTTCAGGGAAGTAGCGAGGGAGAGAAAAGTCCAAGTGAAGAAAAAACTCTTTCAGACATTCCACCATCAAGTGAGATTAAAGAAAGTGGCTCTGTTCCTGAGCAACCACCTGGAGCAGATGCAGAGGACACGGCAGCTGACAGAACGAAAACACAACAGAATCAAAATAACCAAATAAAAGTCAGCCAAAGCTTTTCCTGCCCTGAAAGGCCAACAGATCTTGCACTGAATGTTCATAACACACTGTCTGCTACTGGCAGCTTTCAGGGCCCTGTTGACTGCTGGTCAGATAAAAACAGGCGGCAGAGGGCAACCAAAGACCTGGACAGCCCCACTTCAGCAATCCAGAGATATGTGGATGACCCAGAGAAGCTAAAGTACAAGAGAGAGAAGTGGAAAGGAAAGAGACAGTCTGATGCTGGCCAGAATGATGTGCTGAGTCAGTCTTTGGATGGAAGGATACGTGTGGATAAGTCTCCTCAAGATCAGCTTGAGTAAGGGCAACTTCCTTTTTTTCCACTTCACAGAAAACAGATATGTGGTAGTGTTTCAAAATCAATGGAGAACTCCTGAGAGCCTGTACATTTGGGCCTTGTTATGGGAGCAAATGGAGTTGTGAACAACTCCTGCTTTTCCTTGTCTCCCAGTCCTTCAGTGAATCTGCATGGGCAGAATGTTTACATAAGCTCACAAAAGATGCAAAGCCTGCCTGGCTGTATTAAAAGGGAGATCCAGGGCATTAGTTGAAATAATGTCTTGAGTTTATTTTCATGTGTCTATTACCCATTGAAAACAAGGTTTTAGTGACCTGCAACTTGCAAGCATCATCCTTCTGATATGTCAGGAAATCTGACATTCCCATGCTTTTTCACTTCTCCAGTACATTTTGCATTTAAAAATTGCAAGGGCTCATCAGGATTCTGACTCAGATGTAGTGTTGATATGTGGGTTATTTAAAAGATGTGAGGTGGCCACAGACTGTATTAAAATATATATTTTGAAACTCATCCTCCTACAGGAAGAAGGGGAGTTCAGCTTCGTTAAGTGACCTCTCAACACTGGCCCAGACTGTTGCCATGAGCCAGGTACTGATGCTATTGTGCATATTTATACTTAATTAGCATTGTTTATAAATATTTAAGATATGTGAATAATTGTCTGTAGTGTGTTTGTGTTCCTTCAGGTTGATTTTCTTTTTGCTTGATACTCATGTAAAAACAATCAGGAAATATTATACAGTAATTTGAAAACCTAATTTTTAATAAATGGATCCTTGATCAAAGCATTAAATATACTTGGCTCTTGTATTAGGAAGCTAAATATCTATTGGGTAAAGTGTTTTGTCTTGATGAAGTGAACTTCACCATTCTAGCTTCTAAAACCATTTAAAGAATCTATGTCACTCAAAATGCAGTTTTGACGATTCCTCTGTCCTGTAGCAATCACCAGATCCAATTGAAGAAGAAAAAGGCAACAAGAAATACCCTGTGCAGAAGAAGCCCAGTGACCACCTCCCTACCTCGGACACAGCCGTTCCCGTGCAGCCAGCGAGTCAGCAAGGGGATGCCAGGTAGGGCTTGTGTGTTTGACTGGCCTGTCTTTCAGAAAACAAACAAACAAACAAAAAAAAGAGATTTTCCATTGGTATTTGAGTTGAGCACCTTGAGACTGTGATTGTGGAGAGGCACAAGTTGGCATCAGCTACACGAGTGGCTGTGTTGCTGCTTCATGTTGCTCTGAGCATGATATCTGACCCTGCTGAGGAACAGATTCTCTGCTTGCATAACACTTTCTGTGAACTGGTTCTTTTTAAAATAAGAACCAACTTACAGCTGGGATTAAAGGTTCATGCAGTGTAATACAACACCAAGAGAAAAGCTGAAGAGCCCAGCAAGCATGTAATGCTGCTTCCCTGGCCTGCTCCAGCCTCTGGCATTCTGCAGCCCAGAGACTTCCTGAGCCAGAAGTGATGTTTTGGATACATGAGGTGTTGTCTGTGTGTGCTGAAGGTAGTGCTCTGATCTTGTAAATACCAGAAAGTCCAGGAGTGCTTTCACATTGTCTTTCCTTTTTTTGTGCTGCTCAGTTTTTATGCAGGCTGGGCCTTAAATATTCCCCATAGTTGTGAATCCTGTTGTGGTTATTGTTCAGAGCCTGTTCTTGTGGCAGAGCCAGCTTCCATTACTAATGGGATAGACTTGTATCTGCTTTTGTATTCAGGTCTGCTTTCAAAAGCCCTTTGCGTAGACTTTTGGGGAAAAAGCCAGACAAGAAAATTGCAAAGGAGAATTCTGATGTGATTGAGGAAGGAGACGGCCTCTCCCTCGTGTCTTGTGTCCTCTTTACAGACACAGGAGGAACCCAGAAAGTTTCAGAAGGTGAGTTTGGTGATTTAACCCTCAGTACGGTTTGTTTTTTTCTGCGAGGAAACAAATGCTGCAGAGTTCCCTCACCCTGCTTGAATGGACAGATCCATTTCTTTGGCAGGTTCTTCGGGGCAGCCAGGCCGCCCCCAGGCTGGGAAGGAGAGCAGCAAAGCAAAGAAGAACAGAACCATAAAGATCAGCAAGATCTCGAGCGTGTCCCAGAACTGGCGCGCCTCCATGGTCCGGGAGATTGCAAATGCCAATGAGCTGAAACACCTGGATGAATTCCTCCTAAACAAGGTGAAAGGCTCCCAGCCATGAGAAAATTCAAGCCTTTGTTCGCTGTTTGTGTAGAATTTTAAAGCCTGGTGGTCTAGGTACAAGTTTGTGTTATAATCTAAAGCAAAAGGGAATTGATTGGATAGGTCTGCATCAGGGCCCTTCCTATTCTTTTCCACAAGTCGCTGAATGCATAATATTGCATTAAATATGATACAGGGCATTCATGTTAGTTCTTTCTTTACAAATAAGTGGGCTGCAAAACTTGTATTAAAAAAGCGAGAATTGTAAGTAAAGAGTTCTCTAAAGTTCTCTAAAGTCCAACTACCCAACTCTACTGTTTTGTATCATCAGCACAGTGCATTAAAAAATGTTGTTTTAAATAATTGGAATGGTCACAAATGACTAAGCCCAGCCACTGAAGCTTAACTCTGTTCAGATGTTCTTTTTTTAACAAAATCTGATGCAGATGTATCCTTTTTCTAGATCAATGACTTACGCTCCCAGAAGTCTGGTGTTGAATGTTTATTTTTTGAAGCCACAGAGAAGTTCAGAGGAAACATCAAGACCATGTACTCTGCTCCTGTAAGTAGTAAGTCTCAATAAAGGAAAGTTGGCAGGCAATAAATGAGTTGAGTGTGCAGGTTAAAGGCTTGGCCTGCAGTTCTTCAACAAAGCAGTTCAGCAATTGTCAGCATAGAATTCAAGCTGAATGTTAGACTCATTTTACAGTTCTGCTGTAATCTCAAGCAGCCTGCTTTGTTTTCCTTTGCTCATTCACTCAGCCATAAACTTATTTTTAGAAATGGATGGATTTTGCTGTCTTCAGCCTCCTAATGCTGAAGAGAGGAGCCAACAGCTTTTCCAATACTCTTCTGACACTGCCTTGAGTCAGCCAAGTGCTGTTGGACAGTGCAGGAGGGAAGTGTGTTAACTTGTTTCTGTCATGGGCTGTTATCTTTCACTTTGATCATGGCTGTGCTTTTTCACCTCTGAACTTAAGTACATGAAAATATGAAATTGTCTCAACAGTATCAAAAAGGAATGTCTGACAAGTATTTTTCCTTCTTTAGAATGGACAAATCCATGTTGGCTATAAAGATCTGGTGGAAAATTACCAGCTCCTAGTTACAAACCTGGCCAAAAAAAGGGAAGAGAAAGAAGTCAAACTGGTTTTGAATCTCTTTCTATCCCTTCTGGATGAATTCATCAGAGGATATACAAAGAAAGAGGAATCTGAGCAGCCCAAGGTATGAAAGTTATTCTGTTGCTGATTTATGGTGTGATGAAACACTGTTGCTCTCTTAACAGAGGGGACCTGTGTTACCTCCGAAAACTTTTCCATGGCCTTCTTTATTATTTGGGAAACACTTGCCATACACACATCATGTGTGTAACAAATTCTGATTGCTGATACACATTTATGGAATTGTTAATTTTTTAACATAATACTTTCAGTATCTGAAAGTGTGCATTTTCTTTGGTGAAAACACAGGAGCTCTCTGGAGGTTTGAGAGATGGAGTTGCTATGTCATCAGGCAGTGAGCTCAGTTGGTTTTTAGGAAGTTGATAGTGTGAGCTCAGACAGCCCTCAAACCAAGCTGAAGCTGCAGGATAGTGTCTCGAATGTCTGGAGGTGAAGTAAAGTCTGGGAAACTTAATAAGGGGAAAAAAAAAGGAATGTAATGTCTGAATCTCAAAGACTAAGGCCAGTTTTGTTTCCCATTGCAGCAAACCAAAGCCCAGAAGAAGAAACGGAAGCAGGATCGTGCAGTAAGTGCTTTCTTTCTGCAATAATCCAAGTCCTCAGGTGCACTCACAGAACACAAACACCATTTGAAGAGCTTGATTTTCTTACTGATGTTCTGGTTTGTTTTGCATGCTCATTCACTTACCTCTTTTATTAAGATGTGACAATATAAAATCAGTTTTCACAAAGCAGACATCTTTCTCATGCAGTGATAGGTGGTACTCAAGCATTTTCTTGCGTGTCCATAGTTTCTTTTAAAGTCTAAAGGCTTTCTCAAGCATGGGCTGTTTAAAAGAAAACAACTACTAAATATTAAGAACAAAACTACAGCTCTTGTATTTTACTGATGAACTTTAAGGCAGCAAGTCAATTATGAAATGTTCCAGCAAACCTAACTGCCTTAAGATAGGGTGAAATTTGGCTTCAGGATGAAATAATTTTAAAATAAAAGGTGGAAATATGAGATAGCATAGATGGTTTTATTAAAAAAAAAAAAAAAAAGGCAAGAAGAGTTCACTGGTTCCTTGCTGTCTCACCAGATTGAAGAGCACAATGGCCACGTGTTCACAAACTACCAAGTGAGCATCCGGCAGTCGTGTGAGCACTGCTCCTCCTACATCTGGCCCATGGAGAAGGCCTGTCTGTGCAGTGGTGAGTGAGCACACCTCGGGTGTGCAGGCTGCTTGTACCTCTGGCTGCTACAGGTGGGCCTGGGTGAACAGGCCATATAGAAAGGGGGTAATTCAATATGCAAAGTGTTTCAGTGTGATTTAGATGCTTGTAACAATTGCTCCTTTTTCTAGTTTGCAAGCTGACTTGTCACAAGAAGTGCATGTCCAAAATCCAGAGCAGCTGTACCTCCTGTGGGAAAAAGGTAAGGTCCATGAATCTAGGATGGGGCTCTGTGGTACCAGGAATGGTGCATGCAAAATGCTGCCTTTATTTCTCAGTAAATGAACAGTGAATGCCCAGCCACTGAATAAAAATTGCTTAAACAATTTCCTCCTCCATCTGCAGGTAGTCAGAGAGGGGCCCTGCACTTGCAGAAACAGAGCATTCTCCTAGGAGGTGATGCTTGAGCTAATTTAGGAACCCTTCTCACAGAGTGTGTGTCTAGTGTTGGCCAAACTGATAAAGAAATTCTGAAGCGTGAACCATAAAGGCTCTTTATTGCTGCAGCTCAGCAAATCTGCCTTATGATCAAAGCCAGAATAAAACACTGAGCTGTAGTTTCTGGAAGCATGAAGTAGTTGTGGCAGGAAGCCATGGCACTGCCTGGCTTGGGGAGGGGAATGACAGTGGGATCACACCTGTGTCACCCCCAGGGCGAGCAGGACGCGGAGCCCCGGCACTTCGGGGTGTGCGTGAGCGCCCTGACCAGCGAGAGGAACTCGGTGCCCGTGGTCATGGAGAAGCTGCTGGAGTACGTGGAGATGCATGGGCTCTACACAGAAGGCATCTACAGGAAATCAGGATCAGCAAATCGGATGAAGGAGCTGAAGCAGTTGCTGCAAGAAGGTCCAGGCAGTGTTGTCCACCCTTTGCATGTCATTGCATGATACCAGTTTTCCCTGCAATTTTCTTCTATCTGAAAGTATCTGTCACTTCTTAGTGTTTAAAAACAGCTTTTTGCTGACTGTGCAGGCTGTATTATTTTTGTTAGCTGCCAAAAGCTGTTTAGTACCTTTAAATTACTCTCTTTTGCTTATTTTTAACTTCTGAATTGCCATTTGGATTCTGTGAACAGGAGATTAAAGTGTTTCTAATCTTATTTCTATGGGGTGTTATAGTGTGTATCAAAGGAATGAACTGCTCTAAATAAAACATTTTTTTTCAGACCCAAACTCAGTGAAACTGGAGAATTACCCTATTCACACCATCACAGGGATCCTTAAGCAGTGGCTGAGGGAATTGCCAGACCCACTGATGACCTCAGCACAGTACAATGATTTTCTCAGAGCTGTAGGTAGGTTTAAAAACCATTCTTCAAACATTTCTGCTTTGACTCATTGTGTCCTTGGGAAAAGAAGTTCTTAAGATGCTCATGCTGACTAAACAGCTCTTTCCAGTGCACTTACAACAATGATTTTAGATATTTTACATAAAACACTTTCCAGGGAATTTCTTCTCTAGCTTACTTGATCTTACTTCAGGATTCTTTTTTTTATTTTTAATGTGTCACTTACAGCTACTCTTTCTAAAAACTGAATAAGCATGTCAATAAGTTTCCTTTCAGGCAGGGTTTTTCTTCTTGTTATTCTGAACCAGATCTGGATATACAGATACTTTAAATACCTAGATTCTTTTAACTTCAGTGGGATTAAGGCACCCTAGATAGTGTTGGAGGTCTTAGTGTATCACTTGATGATTGCTAACAGCAGCAGCATCTGAAAATGCAGGATAATTGCAGTGCCTTGAGGGGTACTTTAACATTCAGTTATAATAGTTGCTAAATGAAATGACAGTAAGACTTGATAAGAATTTAGGAATTTTAAGCTTTCCACTAGCCTAGCACAACAATTAATATCTTGTGTTTTCTCCCTTTGTGCAGAACTGCCAGAGAAACAGGAGCAGCTCTGTGCCATTTACAGTGTCCTGGAGCAGCTTCCACAGGCAAATCATAATACCTTGGAACGACTCATCTTCCATCTTGTCAAGTAATGAGTTTAATTTCTTAATTTGTAGAGAAACTGTAATTCTGAATGCTTCTTGGAAGCTTTCTTAAGTGTTAAACACCTTCAGTGTCAGTGTGGGGATTGTGCTGCTGGTTTAGAAATTAAAGCATTGAAGCTAGTAGTTGTACTCACTATCAGGTGTGTGGTTACTTCTACCACCTGGTGTATTTGGATCAAACCAGGTAAGAACAACTTTGAAAATCTCAAAGCCTTGGTGAATCATCCGAGCACCGGGATTTAGACAGAGGGGCTTGTAGTGAACTGAGGATGAACATAGGCAAGTCCCAGGATCAGGGATAAATGGTGCTGGTAGAGGGGCTGCTCTTACCCAAGGAACCTGGGGACTTTCCAAGCAGCCCTCTGAACATGGGCAAATGCTGAATCACCAGACATGCTTTTGAGAAGCTACCAGACTAGCTTAACCTGGGTGACTCCCTGATCCTTTGATACATGAAATGTTGTCTACTTAGTAGGTATGAAATAACTGTAAAGCTTCTTTGGACTGCTGTACATACTGAGTGTCCAAGAGGTGTCCTTATATGTTATTTGGGAGCTCTGGCAAGGTGTGATCAGGGTGTTTGTATTCTAGCAAGGTCTACAATCTGTTTTCCTGGATGTTGAATTTCAGAGTGGCTTTGATAGAAGATGTGAACCGCATGTCCCCCAACGCCTTGGCCATCGTGTTTGCTCCGTGCCTCTTGCGCTGTCCTGATACCTCTGACCCCTTGACCAGCATGAAGGATGTCTCAAAAACAACCATGTAAGTTTTGGCAGTCTGCTGAGAAGCAGTGTTTTGGAATGGGATGGTCAGTACCACTACCTGTATTTGTTACAACTTTATTTGTATCAAGCTGAGAAGCTGAGGTTCAAGAGTTGTTGAATTGTAGCTCTGCCAGTGCTGCCAATTCATACACTCCTTTCAGACCTTCCACTTGTCTCCATTTCACTAAGCATAAAGTAGGATGATCTATAAGTCTTTAGTATCAGATTTGTGTTTTACATCAAGATAATCTATTTCTGGGGGGGCTTGTACCCTAATTATCTATTTTGCTGAGATACAAGGCATAATAAACAATATGATATAGAATTAAGCTGTCTTCTGCATACTTGGAACCCCCTCTCTTCTGCATTGTTCTTTGAATTGAAGAAGGTTCTGTCCTTGACCCTCTCTGTTCTCCTCACCCTTCAGCAACTCTGGCTGTGAGAGCCTCTCACCATCCTCACTGTGTGGCTGGCCTTGCCTCTGCCTCCAATGAAAACAGAGTTTGAAAAATGACAGCTTTTTGTAACTTCTTACTGACCCCTGGGGCCACAGAGGTGGAGAAGGGCAGTTGCAGGCTCATTGTGTCTCTGCCAGCCTGTGCCAGCACAGGGACAACAGGTAGAAGCAGCAGGAGCTGTTGGCAGCCCTGGTAATGTCTGTGTGCTCACCATTGTGTACAGCCAGCATGGGAGGCTCTGGTGATCCCAGGAGGAACATATGCCATTACCTGTCACCATTACCTGTCCTGTTGTGCCTGCTGTGTTGGACTCTTCACCCCGTTACTGTGCAGTGCTGCTGTGAGGGATGGGCTGGGACACTGTGGTCACGCTCCAGCCACGTGTGTGTGACAAACACCCCCAGGCCAGCAGCAGCATCCCATCCCACCATGGTTGTTTCAGAACCTTCATGGTATAAGGCAGCTCAATAAGCTCTTGCCTTTCTCACAGGTGTGTAGAGATGCTCATAAAGGAGCAGATAAGGAAGTACAAGATAAAAATGGAAGAAATCAATCAGCTGGAAGCAGCAGAGAGCTTCGCTTTCCGACGGCTCTCGTTGCTTCGGCAGAACGCGGTAAGTGTTGAAATAAAACTTCCAAATAAAACTTGCACCAACTTCTTGGGGAGGGAGTGCTACTTCTCCTGTCCATCCATTCAGTGAGTCAAAAATCAGTTGGAAAAAAGCAACTGCCCAAAGCTGTAGGTAGGAGCTAAATATACAACTGCACTGAAGTTCTGATAAGGGTGCAGGGGTGGGAATCTACTTTTATACTGGTCAAAATCTATTCCCATGTAACTTTGTCAGTGGAACTAAGATTGAGTGTCAGATGTGGCAGAAGAGTTCCTTCACTCCAGAGATGGCTGTGCAAAAATATGCTCCATTCTAGGAGGGAAAATACACTTACTTTTTGTTGTACTGATTAATACCAAACTGTGTCTGATCAGAGGCTGCATATAGTGAATTTGGTCTCCATCTCTCTCTAGCTCTGGCCTATAAAACTTGGGTTCTCTTCCCCTTACGAGGGGAAGCTGGTATGTACAACTGCCTGGCTCCAGTGCATGGGTTTTTCTTATGGTACTCTTGCATGACTAAAATACTTACACGGGTTGTAACTCAGTTTTAAACACTCTTTAGAACAATTAGGACTGCATGTACTGGTGCAACTTTCTCCCCAGACTGCATGCAGGGCTGCTGGGCTGTTCTGTCATCACCTGATATTTTATAGACACTGTATGTAACTTACATTTGATGTAATAATATTACTCATTAAGTGACTACTAAAAATAAGCTGAGCTACACAGATCAAAAAAAGGTAACAAAATCCTGGATATCAGGTGAATAGGAAATTTTCTCTTACTTTTTGAAACATTTGTGTTGATAACTAACAGCTCTTCATCAATTCCATCAGCCTCTCCTTTCACCTACACATTTGTCTTCTACTCTGAAACTTGCAGGTGGGTGTAGCTGCTTGTGACTGACAAGTGTTACGTGTGAATCTGTCTTGCAGAGTAAAAGCTCTCAGGTCAAAGGAAATGACAGTGGCACCTCAGAGCTGGACTCTGTGCACGAAGAGGAGGACGTTTCTGAAGCCAACAACCGGGAGAAGGAGATTCTCATCGATCGCATACAGTCAATAAAAGAAGAAAAGTAAGTCCCCCTTTACCTGGCCATGCCCTTTGCACTTGGAGGCAACACAGGTAGTAAAGCAGGATATCTTTTGTCCAAAAGAACCTTTTGTCCTGTTCTGTAGGCCTTGATGAGGGGGAAGAGGAAAATACAAAGCACTAGCTGAGAGAAAACACCATGAGCATTAATAGTTAACGACTACATGCTTTACCTCTGAACATGAGCTGCATAAAGGTGCTTGTGTCAGAGGTGCTGCAGCCTGTGTTTGATGCAGGGAGGACATCACTTACCGCTTACCTGAGCTCGACCAGCGAGGCTCTGACGAGGAAAACGTGGACTCGGAGACCTCTGCAAGCACAGAGAGCCTGCTGGAGGACAAACCAGGCCGGGTGGATACCGAAGGTCAGTATTAAGGTAGTAAGTGCTTTTTTTTATTCTACATTTTTCACTGCATACAGCCCAGTGACCAAACATTATCTGGTCACAGTGGCTCATATTGAGTTACATTTTAGGTCTGCTATCAGTCTCTAAGTATCTTATTTCTTTAAAGCAATTATTGGATTACACTGCCATGCTCAGAGCTCCAGCGTGCCTGCCAAAGACATTTGCAAAGTGCCTTCTCTCCCGCAAACCTCTTCAAATTCTTACTCTGCATCCCTGGCTTCAAGGCGCAGATACTCCTTAACACTGTCCAAGATTAAAGTGCCCCGTCGAACTCCAGTGATGCCAACAGCAAACATTAAACTTCCTCCTGGGATGTTCAAATGTACAGAATCCCAGGACGAGGCTTTCGCTAGGGAAGAGTGTCAGAGGGTGCAGCGGAGGGAGCAGCCAGCCTGGCGGACTGACAGCATCCACTCGGTGTACATTGCACAAGGGTCTGCACTGGCCCACGCTCAGGAACTCGGGGATGAATACGAACCCACAGCAAAACTCAAACGCAGGTTCTCGGACCCTTACTCTCACATTCCCTGTGTGGAGAAGTGAAATTCTTCAGCTCTCTGGACTCTTCTTGAAGTTGACCACAGCTTTGGCTTTAACCCTTTGAAGGCTGTGAACGCGTTCATGGTCTTTTAAGTGGCTGTGGGGAAGGCAGCCCAGTACTGTAAGGGTTAAGCAAGGTTGTTTAAAGCAAATATTCTCCACTTTAAATTAAAACCTTGCAAAGAAAGTAAAGCCTCATGTTGAATAAATACATGGATCAAGTGAACAGGAAACAAGCCCCCCAATTCCGCTGCTGTGCCTTTTCCATTTGCCTTACAATGGACTCTAATGGGACCAACAGTGAGTTTAGGTCAATGTGTGTTGCCTTGATATTTTGTATGATTTTATGACAATTTTCTCTATGGTTTACAGAACTGTTAATGTGCTAATAGCCTTAACTGAGACCAACATGTATAAAAACGTTTATTAAAACATTGCACTTTTAAAAAATACATGTGATAGTTGATCGATGTCTGTCTAGCGAGCAATTTATTCTGAAGGAAGCCTTTACTCGGGTTGCTGTTTTTATGAAGTACTGATAAAGGACGGGGAAAAGGGAACCGTTAATGCGCCAGTGGCGTCACAGGGGAGGATTTTGGTGTTCCTGGAGCAAAGGCGGAGCTCGCATGCTGGGTGTGCTGTGCGAGCCGCCTCACCTCTGTGCGGGGACACCCCTGAGGGCGAGCTGCGATCCCTCATCAGCGCCTTGAAGCCGCGGCCGTGCCCCGGCCCCTCACGGCGCTGCACCATGTTGAAGTGAGGGAAGAGCTCAGCTCGGCCACAGCGCTGCCCCGAGCCGCAGCTGCCTCTGTGTCCCTAAGCGGGCCTTGCGTTTGGGGTGACTGGGGGGAGGTTTTTGGCTTTTTTAAATAAACCGGTGCGGTCACGGCCCGCCCGGCGCTTCCCGCCCCTTCCCGCGCCCCGCCCCAAGATGGCGCCCGGCGCTGAGGGGAGTTCCGGTGCCGCCATGGCCGCGACGCGGCTGGAGCTGAACTTGGTGCGGCTCCTAAGCCGATGCGAGGCGCTGGCGGCGGAGCGGCGGGACCCCGAGGAGTGGCGGCTGGTTAAAGTGAGGCCGCCGCGCCCCTCCCGTCCCTCTGCCCTGCAGCACCGCGTCCGGCCCTCAGTAACCGAGACGGGGAGCGCTGTGCTGTTAAACCCACAGCCTTTGCTAGACAGGATATTTCTCCTTAATGCCGTCTCTTAAAATCTTGGTTTTGCCCTCAGTATGTGGCTGCTCTGAAGGACATGCTCCGGGAGCTGAAGAAGCAGTCCAGGTGAGCGCTCTGAGCCCCTGGGTGCCTGGTGTGAGTTTGTGCTTCAGGGTGTACCAGGGGAGGTTGGATACCATGAAAAATTCCTTCAGTGAAAGTAGTAAAACACTGGAACGGGCTGCCCAGGGAGGTGATGGAGTCACCATCCCTGGAAGTGTTCAAAAAGAGAGCAGATGTGGCACTTTGCAATATCGTTTAGTGGGAATGGAGGGGATTCAGTCGAAGGTTGGCTCTGGTGATCTTGGAGGTCTTTTCCAACATTAATGACAATATGATTCGATAATTTCTTACCTGTAAGTCAGCCATAGCCCACAAACACCACGGCAACGTGTGCTTCCCTGTGGAAATACATATTCCTTGAGCCCTCCCTGCCTTGGAAAAGGTGATTTGCAGAGGGTTGCAAATGTATTCCCGACCTGAGGCTATTTCTGCTTCTTTGAAAAACCATGTGGGTTTTTTTTATTATTTCATTTGGAAAGTAGAACACTAGAAAATGCTGGTAACTTTTGGGTTTAATATTGTTATCTTTCAATTCCAACAGCAAGCCAGCCCCTGAACTGCTGAATGAATACTCTCGCAAAGTGGAGTTCCTAAAGGGACTCCTAGAAGCTGAAAAATTGGTAAGATCTACTAGTTCAGCTTGAAAAGATTTCAGTATTCTGTGTTAATATTCACCTATTGACTGGTTCCTATGCTTACTTTTGTGTTGCATCTCAAAATAACACTTATTAAAATCTTATTAGGCACTCCTTGTGAAAGCCTGAATAAATATATTGGATTCATATTTTATTGAAGTATTGTATGAAACTTCTTTTCAAAAGCAAAGTGTACATCATCTTTCTCACTCCTTTGCTGTGAGATGCAAGGGCAGGTGCTGTCCCTCATGCTTGACACCTCCCTGGGATGGTCCCAGGTGCACCTGGAGAGCTGTGACATGCCAACAAGCTGGGTTTAGTCAGTGAGGTGCAGTCAGTGCTGCTGTTCAGGCTGACTTCACTGTTGGGAAGTATTGTTGGGTTAAATATTTGTTTGGTTTGAACAAATACCAAACTATATTTGTTTGATACCAAACATATGGTATCACAGTTCTACTGTCTCTAAAGCCTACTTTTTACAACTTTCCCAAAACCCTCTGATTTTAAGAATTCCCACAGGAAGCAGCTGTGGGATTGGACCCCCATCCTTGTGGGTCACACCCCAGCTGCCTCACATGCAGAGTGTCATATCTATGACTGTTCCCTGCTTCTCCCCACTGCCAGTCTTCATCGACGGAAAAGGCTCTGGCAAACCAGTTCCTGGCCCCTGGGCGCACCCCAACGACAGCCAAGGAGAGAACCCCGGCCACCAGAACCGTCCACCTGCAGACCAAGGCGCGCTGCACAGGCCAGATGAGGAGCGAGCTGCTCGGCACGGTGCGTTCAGTGCTGCTGCTTTGCTGCTTTACAGATTGTCCTGCTTGTGTTCAGCTGCCTCGGGTGGCTGTGTCTCAGCAGCGTCCCAGCCTGGGTGGGGAGTCACCTCTTTATCTCTAAATCCTGGGCACAGGCCTGCAGGGCTGTCCTTTATCACTGACCCATTGTAATCTGCTGTTTTGGTTCTCTTTTTTCCTCTTAGGACCCCCTGGCTACTGATGGTAAGTTCAGTTGGTTGGTTCCTCTAACTGTAGTCACCCTGACCCTTACAGGGAGGGGAAGAGGGAGGTCAGGTGTTTAAGATTTCCCAAAGTATACTTTTAATTTAGTGCCTCACTTCTTTTCAAGACAACAGATTTTAAAAACAAACTAAACTAAAAGCTTTGACGAATGAAAGGAGAAGTGTTGTTATCAATGGTGGCAGGGACTTGCAGGAAGCTCTTTTTGTAGCATTCATGCAGAAACAGACATTCTAATTACAGAATTAGCAGGGGCAATTTATTTTGTGCCTGTTCCCTTCTGCTCTGAGCAAACCATGTGATCCTGGGTGCTTTGAGTAGGTGTTGTTCAGTTCCTCTGGAATACACAGCCATGTTATTCACGTAGGGAGCTGGGAGGAATTAATTTGAGGTTTCCATGGTTACCGTTAGAGCAGCTGGAGCTGGGCCAATCTAACGTGTCCTGAAAGAACACCGAGACACATGGGCTGAAACCCTGCCCTCAGGGATGTGATTCAGCTGGGGTTTTTCCCCTCTTTTGATGTTGGGTGTCCTCTTTTCCCTGCATAAAGCAGGTAGGCATTTGACACCCATATTCCTTGGGGTAGAGGCTAAGTAGGATTTGGATATCCAAAAATCCTTTGCAGATTTGTTTTTTCAGCCTGTGATTGCATGGAAATTTATAATATGCTAAACACTTTTTTATATTTTTCCAGATTCTGAGGAGTTGAACATAAGGAAGCGAAAGTAAGTAAAAATTTCTCATTCCAGTGCTAAGTGTTTTGGGAACTGTTTTCCCAATGACCTTTAAATCCCACATATGCTTTAAATTGGGTAAAGTGTCTGCTTAGAGAAACCAAAATGTAATGCCATCAGTTGATTCAATGGGCTTTGTTGTCTTGTAGAGATGTAAAACCTGGGGAAAACTTGTGAGATCGACCCACAAGGAAATGTAAATCCCTTTTTTTTTTCCTCGTGCTCTTGCAGAGGCCTCACATCAGATGAGAAGCAGTCAGCAGTGGAGCTGGATGCTGTGCTGCAGCACCACCAGGACATGCAGGAGAAGCTGGCTGAGGAAATGCTCAGCTTGGCTCGCAGCCTCAAAAACAACACCCTGGCTGCCCAGAACGTGATCAAACAGGACAACCAGGTAGGGCATGTTGAGCTGTGGCCCCTCAGTTTTGCAACCCACAAGGTTCAAGCGCTGATGTGTGAAACCGGGTGGGATTGGAGTGGGGGCAACACCTGCCTGCAGTTGAACCTTTTCTCTGTTGGAGGAAGCTGCCAGACCTGGCAGCTGTGAGGCTGACACTTTGCTCTCTTTGCTCCACAGACACTGTCACACTCCCTCAGGATGGCAGACCAGAACTTCGAGAAGCTCAAGGACGAATCCGACCGCCTGGAACAGCACGCCAAGAAATCCGTCAACTGGCTGCTGTGGATAATGCTAATTGTAGTCTGTTTTATATTCATCAGCATGATTCTCTTCATCAGGATTTTCCCCAAACTGAAATGATTCTATTTCATTTTACTTAAAGTTGCCTGCAGTGCAGTGGGAAAGCTCAGCTGGTGTGAGAACTGTCACAGGTAATGTCCTTAAAAAGGCTGTCCAAGGCCTACCTTGCATCTCTTCCCTGTGCAGGCAGTGCAGGGATTCCTGAGGAAGGCTTTCCACACTTGCATACTTGTTTAATTGGAAACTATTGTTGCCTCTTACAGGGAAGGCTGAAGTAAGGACAAGAATTTACACTGAGCTGCTAACAAGTTCTTTAGAGGATAATTACAGTCATTTTTAATGTGTTAGTGACAAATGTTATGACTTCTAAAAAGCATTTAGTCAATACAAATTTAAGTAACAGTTGAAGTCTTACACTCTTTCCTGTCTTCACAGCTTTTCTGTACTGACCTAGGAACTTGCTGCCAACAGGACATTTAATTTCAGTTCTGTACATACACAGCTGCAGGTGTAAAAAGGGAATTCTGTTCAGGTGCTTGCCTGGCTCAGATTCAGAGTATCAACAGGTAAAACTCTTCTCAGGCTCACCTTTTGCCCAGATGGGTATTTGGGACTACAGACTTTACCATCTTCTCCAGTTTAGATTACTAGAGGACTGGAGTTGCTTTCTGTGCAGTGTTTGCCTCCCTTTTGTGTGGGCAAATGTTCTCACTTCTCATGGGGTGTTGATGCCATTGCATGAAGGAAACAGCGTGACCCTGCCACCTTCGAACTGTACACACAGTGCTGCAGGTGGCACAGACCTCACCTGTGCAAACATGCTCGTGTTGGAAGATGAGGGCAAAGGAAGGTGGTGTCTTCAAGATGGAAAAAATATTTTTTTTAATTCAGTCTTTCTTTTTGAGCAAATTATTCCTGTTGAGCATTGTCTTAAGAGTTCACTAAAATAAAACAAGAGAAAAAAGAAACTAATATTTTTAAAACACTGCTGCTGCTAGAAAAACTTGGAGACTGTAGTAAAGCAGGGTTTGTGTGCCAGCCTGAGTCTCTGTAGGTGCTTGTGATAAGCTGAAAGCAAACCCTTCTGTATCTCTGCTGGTCAGTGTTCAGGTGTGTCCCATGGAGGAGGTGAGGAGCAGCAGGTGACCCTGGCTGTGCATTGGTCTGAAACCAAACCATGGGGTGTTCCAGGCCTGGCTGCTGATCCCAACAGCCCCAGGACAGGGGATGGTGGGGGAAGAGTTGTTTGTCACAGCTGGGTTCTTAGGAACACATCCCAAAGCACCCAAAGCTCTGTGTTAGAGCTGTGCTCTCTTCTGTGCAGACCCATCTCTGGTAATGAAGGCACTTAGCATTTTTTACACAAAATATTTCTGTTCATTTAACACAATGCTTGCAATGTAGTATGCCACTCACTTATGGGTTATCAAATGAATAATTATATTATGAGGTACAGCTTTTAATTCCAAGTACTCAGATATCTGCAAAATACTCCTGTTTTACTTACCTTGAATTTAGAGAAATTTGTTGTAACAATCAATTTATGGACATTTCTACTTTCCTCAGTTGTTTTCCTTCATCTGTATGTAATGTTTGACATTTCCTTGTGCTTCATTAGTCAATGCTGTGTCACCAAATTATATTTCAATCCTGATTGTTCACTACTTTCCCTGCAGGCATTTCAATGCCGAGCTCTTCTCTTAGTGGCTGAATGTGATGCTGGAATGGTTTTTGTGTGTGAGGTTTTGGGATGCAACATTAATGCTTCATCGTCCATAACATTGTCCTCTTTATTACTTGAAATAAATTATTTTTTACCTAGTTTACAAAAGATTTGGTGCATCATTGCAGGCAAGTTTAAAACTGAATTTTGCTATCAGCAAAATGGGTTGCCTGTAACTTTTTGGCACTCATAAATTAGGAAATTTTTGATTGGAAAGACATGAAAGGGAGCTGCTAGTGATAGCTTGTCTCCAAGAAAACATCCACCCCTCCAAGTCAGAGATACTGATTTACAAAGAATCCTGCATGGAGTGAGTTCAGAAACCACTTAACTTTTGCCCATTGACATTTCATGGGTGTTTGTTATTTTGAATGAACGGCCAGGAGTGAACCCTGTAACACTTTCTGTTATCTCCAGTGGCCGTTGAGCACTGAGCTTCTGCTTCCTGGGGCTTCTCTTCCAGGTGGAAAAATGTTCCCTTCTTCTCCCAGCCCAACGGATCCACTGCCCTGCACACAAAGGCTGGGTTGTTGTCTTTGCATTTCTCGAGTTCATTTAGCAATTGGAGTCATTCAACACCACTTTGAAGATGGGAGCTGGTGCTATTTAGAATAAACAATGACTCAGGGCTTTGTGACATTTCCCAGATGAATGGCAGTTTTTATTTTTGACTGACCTGTGGGGGGTGGTGGATGCTCTGCTGCTCCAGCCCTCAGCTCCATTTTGTGGCAGCTCTCCACAGAATAATATGTATAGAATATGTATAGAAATGGCCTTCTGTGAGAGTTGCTTAACTTTCCCAAAAGCTTGGGAAATCCAGATGGGGAGATGTTTATCAGGCACAGGGCTGGGCCTTGCTTGGCTTCTTGGCAGACTACCTGCTTTGAGAGAGCAAGGAAAATTAAACCAAAACCCTTTTGGAGGCTTGGGTCACATCAGGCCAGTGGATGCAGCGATTCAGAGTCTGGCAGCAGCAGTGACTCTGGGTCAGTGTAAGCTTTTCTGGCAAACACCCTTGGTGGCAGAGACTCCATGTGTAACAATGCTCAGTGTTCAGCAGTGTTCTTGTCACAGCCAGGTGGGATGTGCTGGAAGGATCCTTCACAGGCAGTTGGTGCAGGATTGGCAGGAGCAGAATGCTGGATACAATGGCCCCTGTGGCTGGGCAGTCCCAAGTTTTGGGCATGTGCTCCCTTGGGTTTTCTTTGCACTTTGTGCATCAGACTTGAGAGGCTGTGGGCAGCTTCCCCAAACTGGCAGCTCTTCTGCCAGAAGGGGATATCCTATGAAGAGTCAAAAGGAGAGAGTGGGCAGAGCAGGGTTCTGCTCCCAACTGTTCCCTGTGTGACACCCAGTGTCACCTTCCTTCTCATTGTCTGCTGTAAACCTGCCATGAAACCTCAGAACTGAGTCTTGTGATTTACAGTTACAATTTCGTTTCTTTTACAAAAGAAATTCTTCCTTGTGAGGGTGGGGAGGCCCTGGCACAGGCTGCCCAGAGCAGCTGTGGCTGCCCCATTGCTGGAAGTGTTCCAGGTCAGGCTGGATGGGGCTTGGAGCAACCTGAGATAGTGGAAGGTATCCCTGCCCAAGGCAGGGGGTAGGATGGGATGGGCTTTTAAGATCATCCCAACCCAAACCATTCTGTGAATCATAAAAACTGTAATGGCAGTGCTAGAGCAACTCGGAGCAGGTACCCAAATATCGCGGTCTGCAGCAGAATTCCCAATGGAATTCCCAAGTCCCAGGGCCTGGCCTGGGGCTGGCTGGGAGCTCCTGTCCTGACCTGCCCCACTGCTGGGAATCCGTGTGCACTTGCCGTGTGTCCCACTGAACGGGAGTGACATTAAACCCAACGGTGCTAAATCAATACCACCTGTCACATGATGCCACCGTGACATTTCTGGCATGAGCGCTCCCTCTAATAGGAGCTGGAACTGGGAAGCAGCAGCAGTTAGTGAATAATGGATCAGATACGCCTGATTTGTAACATTTACAGAGGGAGGGCGTGTCTCCCAGCGACAGAACAAACCGGTTATCAAACGGGAACTGGGAGTTCTGACTCGTCCAAAACGCAAACCCTGAGCAACGCAGAGCACAGAGCCAGGGTTTGGGAACCCCTGGTGCTGCCCAGAGCGCCAGCGTTCCCTCCAAATTAGACTCTGGATCAACAAAACCAGGCATTAGTGTCAAGAAATAACCAAAGAAGGAGGGGCTGGGGGCGAGCTGTGGATCGGAACTGGTGTAGCTGGTGGCTGGGCTGGAACCTGTGCTGGGGGCAGTGACGCGGCTGCGGCCACTGCCCTGCACGTGGTGGCTGATGGAGAGCAGGGAGCCTGGCAGCAGGTTGTGCAAAACACACCTGGGGCTGCCTGAGGTGAGCCTGAGAAGCTGTAGGGAAGGATGGAGGATGGAGGGTGAGGAGGCTCGGGGGGCTGAAGGCCACATCAGTCTGTCTCACATCTGGGCCCTGCTCACCAGACCCAGGTTGGGAACACTGACAGTACTTTCGTTTTTTCAAGTTGAAAACTTTGATCCTGAATTAGAACAAAAATATTCTTACAAGGAATTAAAAATAAGTCAAATACTGCATCTGCCTCTGTGACACCCAAAAATCAAACTGTAGAAAACCAGAAACTGGACCAAAAAAGCTAAAACAAGGCAGTGCTGCAGTTGGCCATGAAGAGCTGGAATCTGCATCCTTCATCTCCAGGGTCTTTGACCTGCATGTAGCAGAGAGATGCCCTGTGCCATTTTCACCCTGGCCAAAATTTGTATTTGCTCATGTAACAATAGAATTCTCCAGAAGGATCTGACAGTGTTTCCTGTTTCAACAGTAAAAAGCTGAGACTTCTGTCCTTAGCACATAAAGTGACCGGATCTCCATCCTCTGAGCTTCTCACTGAGAAAAGTCACTTATCGGATTTGGTGTGGACGGAAGGAAGGGTAAGAAAGGAACTCTGTCAATCCATGACGTGAAATATTTTATATTAAGAGATTTGGCCAAGGGTTTTGTGTGACTCTAAACAGGATGAGATAATTTTCCAAGGTCAGTTCTCCTGTGCTCTCAGTGTTAGGTTTAGTCACTGAGAAGTCAATCCCGTAAACCTTTGCAGCAACATCCTGCCAGTGATGCAGAGACTTGGCTGCTGTTGCCTTCAACAGCAGCTCTGCTGCATCTTCAAAGGGCAGGAGGCTGCATAACGTGCAAATTGCCTGGTGAGAAATGTGTGAGCAGGAAAGAGTGCCTGGCAAATCAATAAAAACAGAGCAACCCGAGCCATGGGGTAACTCTTCACCCAGGCAGTTGCAACTTGTTGTTAAGAGAAGGCCACAGTGAACTGGTGGAGCAGAAAGTGGGAATTCTGACCTCAGCTCAGCCTCCAGGCTGCTGTGTGGCTTTGGCTCTTGAACTGGTTTTCAAGCAGTTTAGTTCTTAAAACAGAATTGGTACCAATGAACCTTCTTGGTGAGTCAACTGCTCCAAAGCTCCTTTTGGGCACAAAGTTTATGTTCCTTGACTATTCCCAGGCTGGTTAATTAGTGAGGAACTTTAATTTGTATGGCTAAAGACACACAGCCTAAAACCCACCCATGTTCCAGTGTATAATGAAAAAGCTGTGTTTGGTTCTTAAGGTGTGAAGCTTTCAGCAGCTCCACATGTTGGTGGTTGGGAGCTGAGCTGGGTTCTGTCTCCACAGACACTTGTGACAGTACAAGGATGTCACTGCTGCAACATTCAAACTGCTTTACAAAGTCATTGTCCCTACCTGTTTGTGCAAACGTGGCTCCTGCTCAAGGAATGGGCTTCCAAGGGCTCCAGTTCTGAGCAGCATCTTGGAACCATTCAGTTCTGGCTTCCAAGGGCTTCAGTTCTGAAGAGGAGGGATCTGCTGTGAAGTTGGTACTCTTAGGTTCGTTTGATGTGGAGGCATCTGTAGGATAGAGCAGTAGACTTTGGACAAGGGATGGAGGGACAGGACACAGGGAATGGCTCCCACTGCCAGAGGGCAGGGCTGGATGGGATATTGGGCAGGAATTGTTCCCTGGCAGGGTGGGGAGGCCCTGGCACAGGGTGCCCAGAGCAGCTGTGGCTGCCCCTGGATCCCTGGCAGTGCCCAAGGCCAGGCTGGACAGGGCTTGGAGCAGCCTGGGACAGTGGAAGGTGTCCTTGCCATGGCAGGGGTGGAATGGGATGGTCTCTCAGGCCCCTTCCAACCCAAACCATTCCATGATTTAAGTAAGGAATGGATCAAACCAAAACAAATAAGTCTTTGTAGGGTCAAAAAGATGGGTACACTCTATTGCAAGTATCTTTGTACTTATTTTTTAGGAGGATTCACATCTGAACCCCCATGGTCTGTGACTGTCACAGTTCATAGCACTTATCCCTGCTTATTTCCAAGTTATTTTAACTAAACCATAAAACATCTGTAGCGGAGAGAAAGAAATGTGACTGTTGCCAATATTTAATATATCAAACTGGTGATTTTAGTAGCTTCTTGAATCAGGAATAAAAGAAGAGCCTGCATTGCAGCTATTAGAAAAAAAAAAAAAAAGAGTAAGCAGGTGTTGGCTTAGTTTCTAAGCGCCCACATTGCTCCTGTTGGTTTATCTGATTGCAAACCAAGTGCACTGTAGCGTGATGAATATGTAGCAGTGAATGTATGGGAAAGATGCTGGAAAGGTTGCACCCTGATATTCTTAATCAGTAATTAGAAACTAAAAATAGTATTTTAAGGAAAGATAATAAATCTGTAGCCTTTAATCCCCATGTGCCAATGTGTAAGCTGATACCATTATTACATGAAAGGCAATGAGAACATAAGTGAGTAAGCAAGAGCAGGTTGCTGTTACAGTCACAGTATAAATTCCACACAGCCCGAGCTGTCCAGGTGATGTTTGGCTCTGTCTGTTTTATGCAAAGTCTACAGTCATAAAGCAGGTTAATTTGCAAGCAGAGAACGCATACTTTTGTTGTTTATTTCCATTCCTTGACTGCCCTTACTTCCTGAAGCAGTCCAGAATGAGTGGGGTTCCGAGTCTCACTGCACTTGCCAGCTCCAGGCAGCAACATAGATTTGGGAAAAAAGGACAGAAATGGGAGAATTGCCTCCCCATGACTGTGGTTCTGATGCACCAATGGGCTGAATCAAAAGCTCCTGTGCTGTGCAGACACATCTGCTGTGCTGATGACAGAGAAAGCATCCCCACTTAAGCAGAGCCTTTCATCTCAGCATTTAAATAGTCTGCAAATGCCAAGATGTAGTTATTGTTGCACAGGTAGCATCCCAGCTAATCCTGCTTACACTGGTCGAATCAGGCTGCCAGCCTTACCCTGTCCAGCAGGGAAACCTCAAACAACGTTGGGGGCTGAATCACACCAGCAGAGCCACGATGCCACTGACCAGCCCTCCCCTCATTCACACTGTGTCTTGTCCCTAGGACAACTGCAGTGATTCTTTACCTGAAAAAGCAATGCAAAGTGTTTTAAATAGGCTAAACTCACAGTGCAATTCAGTGTCCAAAGGGACTGAGGCACAGTGACCTGCTGGTCACCACTGGCCTGCCCAGGGGCCCTTAATGTCTGCAGAAGTGAGAGATATGTTGTAAGCTAAAGATGGTGGGATAAAAATTTTAAAGAATGTCTATTTGCAAAGCATTTTTTAATTAAAAAAGGCTTTATTCCAGCAGTTTATAACTCATTTGTCTCGCAGAAATGGCTGAAAGCAAGAGCCAGATAAAATTACTGGAAGTTGCCAGGAAACGTACTGTCATGGCTTAGCACGAGTGCAGCGCAGGGATGATTAAAAAAGGCACCAAATGGTGAATCCCACTGGAAAAAGAATCAGAAATCTGCAATGGCTCTTTGGGTTCTGTGATACTGAAAGCAGTGGCAGTGGTAGACAATATCCTCATCCCAAGCTCTGCCCAGCTCTGAGGCAATTCATCCTTTCCGAGAGCAGGGGAAGGGACGTGGGCACAGCCAGGGCAGCAGCCCTGCTCTCAGCCTGGGCTGTCAGCACTGGGGACAGAGAGACAGAATCCCAGAATGGTTTGGGTTGGAAAGGGCCCTTGGGGACCATCTCGTTCTACCTTGGCAGGGACACCTTCCACCGTCCCAGGCTGCTCCAAGCCCTGTCCAGCCTGGCCTTGGACACTGCCAGGGATCCAGAGGCAGCCCCAGCTGCTCTGGGCACCCTGTGCCAGGGCCTCCCCACCCTCCCAGTAAAAATCTTTTCCCTAATCTCTAACCTAACCCTACTCTCCTTCCATTTGAACCCACAGCGAGGTGAGGCTGCTCAACTCCTGCGTTTGACTCGCTGAACGCTACCGAGGCCACAGCGGCTCCTCGGGCAGCGCCAGCAGGGCTCACTGGCGGCCTGGATGGGTGGGTGGGCGGACAGACAGAAGGATGGACGGACAGATGGATGGATGGATGACGGGTGGATGGTGACGGGTGGCTGGATGCCGCCGCGGCCGCTGCCGCTGCTCCTCCCCCGGCCCGTCCCGTCCCGTGCCCGCGCTCCGCGCCGCCTCT
>WBNO01017557.1:123908-201272 GCA_013400575.1 Peucedramus taeniatus | reverse complement strand
GGCGGGCGCTGGGCCGGGGTCAGCGGGGGCCGCGCCCGGGGCAGGCGCGGGGAAGGGCACGGGCCCCTCTCCGGTGCCGCTCCCCGGCTCCTTCCACGGGCACTTCCCCCGTCCCTTCCCCGATTCCTCCCCGGGTCCACTGCCCGGTCCCTTCCCCGGGCCCTGTCAGGGTCGGTTCCCGGGTCCCTTTCTCGGACTCCTCTCCGGCCCCTTCCCTGGGTCCCCTCCCGCGATCCACTCCCCGGTCCCTTCCCCGATTCTTTCCCGTGTTCCTTTCCCAGGTCCTGTCCCATGTCCCTTTCCCAGGCTCCTTTCCCGATCCCGTTCCTGGCTACTCTCCCCGCTGTCTCCCCGGTCCCTTCTCGGGTCCCTTCTCTGATCCCTTCCCCGTGCCCTCCCCAGCCCTGTGCCCCCGCCGCTCCTCGGCTGCCTCAGAACCGGCTCCGGTTTCAGGAGGGTTTAGTGTGGCCAGACGCGGAGGTTTTGTCTTTAACCACTTTTAGGTAGTGTGCCAAATCCACAGGTATTAAGATGGGAGAGCTCCGGGGGGAGGCTCTGTGTGTACACAGGGGCTTGTAAAGTACAAGACAGGAGTATAAAGATGTTGTGTTGGAGGTCACAAGCTTGTTAAACCCACGGCTGGCTCGAGGTTAAGCCTTACGAGCTGTTTTGATGGGTTACGTTAAATAAACTTGCTCAGGAAATCCTTTTAATGAGAGGTTCTTTAGTTTTGGGCAATTCTTACAAATTTTTTTGACAAAAGGAAAATATTTATTTAAAGACAGCTAACTGGATCCATGGGTCATGTCTCACATAGACAATCTGCCTGTTGGCTTTCCCATCAGAAAAGGCAAGAGCAAGAGAATCAGTTCAGGTACAGACAATACAGTGATGGACATTATTGGGATATGTATGGGATTCAGGGAATAAAGCAGGATGTTCCTGTAAGACAGCCTCTTTTTCCAGCAATAGGACAAGTCACATATTTCAAAAATAACCCAGTTTCTTCCCTCATGCGTATTTTGACGTTTGAAACCTCACAAGAGGCCGGTGACACTGTGTTACCTTGGGAGGGTCAGTCCCAGCTGCTGTGGGCAAACCTGCCTGCCTCCAACAGGGATGGAAAAGGCAGTTGACATATAGCACTAATAATAAATAAATACGTGTGCAGCTGGAGCCCAGCAGTTCCTAATTTGAAAACACTATTATTACTGCCACAGCACAGCCTGTGATTTGGTTATTTATTTAAATCATATTTGCTTTTTGGGGTTCAAGCATGTTTACGTTCTAAACTCCCTAATCTTTGCTGTGTTACAGCGTGGTAGGAAAATGTACTCTTGAGTTCATGGATGGAGGAACAGGGGCACAAGACAGCAAAGCAAAGCGTGGGCTGGAACATTTCCCTATAATTTTTACCATGCAAATACTTGATGAAGTATTCTACAGACAATTCAGACCATCAGGGTTTGGATGATTGAACCTGATTTGAAAGGTTTTCAGCTGCTGTGGTGTTTGATTCTGTTTTCTGGGGGCTTGGCTCTGTTTTCTGGGAATGGTGAGGTCACGGAGCACCACAGTGGGGATGGAAAACAGAAATAATAAAACAAAGGGGGGGAAATGCACGAACGAGAGCTGCATGAGCAAACAAGTTGTTCCCTGAGCAACGGGTCTGATGGAGGCAGCTTTCTTGGAGATCTGTGCCCTGTGTTCCCACAGGCTCTCCAGGGACAAAATTCCCCCCATCCACGATTTTCCTTGGGCCCATAAATTTCTCTCCCTTGTGGTGCCTTTAGGCAGAGTTGTGGGCAAGCAGCAGGTAGATGGAGATGGTTCAGGAGACATTTGGGGTGGATGGTAAAGTTCACATTTACATCCAGATTATGAGTTTCTCCTCCTCAACCCATCCCAATTTCCTAAATATTTTAGGAATACTTTATGTGAGAGCACTCTTCCTCTCTTACGTGTGGTTAAAGGTAGTTGCTGAGTTCAGGAATTACTGTCAGGAGAAGAAGAAAGGGTTAAGGAAAGAAGGCCTGACCTGTGTATAAAATGAAGATCCATATATCTTGTTTTGGGAAGAAAGACAGTTTTGTGTATTTTTTTTAATCGCTGTGTAAACATAATGCAACTTCTTGAAATAAATCTCGCACATGACTCATGCCTGTCAGTTCATTAGCTCTGGTATTTGGGGTGGGATTTACCTCACCTAGTTTTAGGCATCTGCTAATGGAGCAGCTTCCTTTGGGCTTCTTTTTTGGTTAATAGAAAACTGATCAATGCAGTCATGGGTGTTCAGAGTGCTCTTCCTCCCTTTCTGAACTCTTCCCCTAAATTTGGGAGCTGCACATGCTCCAGTACCTGCTGCTGATGTGAGAGTTAGGAATGCAGCTGAGAGATCTCTGCCTAAGTCATCCTGTGGGACAAATTTCCCTGTGTATTGCTGTAGTAACACACTTATAAAATAGGTTGCTTCTTACTTAGTATCATATCTGGCTGATAGAGATATTTTTGTGCTTGTAAACTCATTAAGAAACTGTTCCCTTGTCCCACCTCAAGCCTGTGTTAATTTTTTATGTTGAGAGACTCAGTCTAGAATGAAATTTTTTATGAGAATAAAAGTAGGAATAAAGGAGAAAAAAGTAGGAGAATAAAGAAGGAAAAGTGAGGGCAGAAGGGCAGGTCTGTACACACCCAGGCCCCAGCGTGTCCTGTCCCTTTTCTGGGGGAGAGGCAGCACAGTGGCTGTCTCTGAGCAGTATAAAACCCCAGCGCTGGGTTTTTTTGGGTTGAGTGCCTTGTGGAATATAAGTGATGTTGATATGGGCAAGGTGTGGAACCTGTTCCTGCTGCCTTTGGAGCAGGGAGGATCCTCAGGTGTGTCAGCACCAGCACCGACCCCGCCGTTACCCCGAGTGATCCCAATGCTCCTGGGGTGCAATCTCTGCGTGGAAACAGGGCAGGACAAGTCCTGTTTGCTGTTTGGGTTTTGAATCAAATGAGGGGAGCATAAAGACAGCCCAAACCAGGCTTTAAAAACCAGATTTGGAGGGGTTTGCTCTAGGCTTGAGCAGTGAGAGGTGTCAGGCACCCAAGATGTTCCCTGAGGGGCTGGGGGTTTATAGGGGCTCATTTTGGAGTCCATATCCAGTTCGCTCAGCTTGAGGTATCTGGGGTGCAGAACTGAAGCTTAAAAATCCATATTTCACAGTTAGATGGTTTTTATGTTTATTAAATAATTGTTGCAGTAGGCTGGGAGCTGTCTCAGTCCTTCCCTCTAACCTGTTACTGGGATGTTTTCCTGTCTCAGCAGTTAATCCCAAACACCCAAAAAAGAACAAGAAATCCCAAAAGACGCCCAAAATCCCAAGAAATACCCAAAAATTCTTTTCCCAGTCTCCTAAAGCCACTTCTAAAAACCAGCCTTGTGTAGAATTGCAATGCTTTTGACCCAACCCAAGCAAGTGTAAATTCTTTGCAATAGTTTGTTTATTCAGTAGGCAGCAAAGATTATAAAAAAAAGCAGAATTTACCAGTAGTTACCTCAAATGGTTTGTGATCCTTCTGTGCCAGATTACCCTGATCTTGATTGTTAAAGGCCAGGGCTCTGAAGCAGTGAATCATTAAGGTTTGGTATCCACATGATTTACTATAAACAAGGTTTAAGTTCCAGCTATTCCCCTGGTTAGACTCTATCTTGAAAACTTAACCTCTGGCATCAGATCTGGTTTCTTCGTTCAGGACTTGAAGGTTGTTACCAAACCAGTTTGTCCAAGAGGCTTTGGCATCTTGGGATTTGTTTGTTTGTTTATTTTTTAAAGAGCGTGGCTTCAGCCTGGTTTTCTGGGGGGGCTGGTGGAACACGTGCAGGATGATTTAGTAGTTTTTTGAGTGAGTAGCTTGGTAGCAGGGATGGAGCAGTGCTTCCTCTGGCAGCTCAAAGCTGTGCTGCTGTTTCTGCTGAAATTTAGGAATTTATGTGTAGTGGGGGTTTTGCCAGTGGTTTGCACAGGAGCAGCTTTGGGCCCACTACTGGAGAATCAATTTGTGATTTTTTTTATTTCCCTGAAAGCTGATTTATGTGTTTTTTGAAACCAGGTTGTCTGTGTTATAATTGATGGCTCAACTTTGCTCTCCTTCTTCTGGGATCAAACCTGCCTTGCCTTCCTACTGAATGGTTGATTAATTCCCCTGTCCCTGCAGAAGAAATACTATCGAGAGAAGCTGTGGAAAAACACTTATTACTTTGCTTAAAACTGCTTCTTGTTGTCTTGGTAACAATAAATTTATGGGGTGACTTAAGCTGCTACTGCATGAACAGGAGATATAAACTGCTGAAAATTCAAAGGCATGAAAAGATGGAGAAACCTCCAACTAAAAAGCTTGTTTTGTTTCAGATGTTCTTAATTCCTTATTATTCTCTTTGATCTTTGAGGTGTTAAAAAAAAGGAGCTTAGATACCATTTATCACTTAAAAACTAAATTGAAGTAGAACCTGAAAAATAATTAAGTGTGATTTTTCTTTAAATGTGGGGAAAAGCAGCTGATGAACCATGGCTGTTGTACTTCCAGCTCTGGTAGATCTGTATTTTTAACTCTTCAAAAGCTTCACTCATTTCTTTTTAGATTCACCTTTAGCTAACCTTTGTTCCTTAACACATCTTTTCAAAATATTTGGAGTTGTTAGCCTTTGGTCACCTTTCCTGCAGCCTCCAGTGGGGAGAGCTGGAAGTGAGGGAGGTTTGTACCCTGTGGGGGTGTTCAGATGGTTGAGTTTTTTGTGGAGGTTGGAAGATCTTTGAGCAGCTTTTGGGCTGTTTGGACCAGGAGCAGTGTGGTTCATGTTAGTGGTGATCTCCAGAAGCTTGAAAGGTTCAGGAGCAGAGTGCTTTAATTGGTTTGGAGTATTTGAGGAAAGGGGTGAGAGCTGTGAACTCCAGGGCTGCAGTGACCAGGAGTGCCAGGACACAGGGAATGGCTCCCAGTGCCAGAGGGCAGGGCTGGATGGGACATTGGGCAGGAATTGTTCCCTGGGAGGGTGGGCAGGCCCTGGCACAGCTGTGGCTGCCCCTGGATCCCTGGCAGTGCCCAAGGCCAGGCTGGACAGGGCTTGGAGCAGCCTGGGACAGTGGGAGGTGTCCCTGACATAGCAGGGGTGGGATGGGATGAGCTTTGAGGTCCTTTCCAACCCAAACCATCCTGGGATTGGGATCATCCTCTCAGAATCCTTGCTGGCTGTGGATCTGTTCCCCTGCCAGCCAGGACCTTGAATTTTCTCAGTGCTGGGCACCCACCCTCGGGCACTGGGCTGCCCACCTGGGGTAGCTGCTCCACACCAAGCTCCTTAGCTCTGTTCCTGCAGAAAAGGAAGATTTCCACAGCCTGAAAATGCAGCCACAGCACTGAGAGGGCTTTTCCTGGCCATACCTAATGCAGATCTTCCCAGCCCTGCTCAAGGTGCCCTGTCCAGGGAGCTGGGCAGGGACAGTGTGGCTGCAGGGCTTGTGTCCAGCCCCTGGTGACTCACCTCATTCTACCCAAAATGCTGAAAGACACAGGCAATTGTGCTCAGGGTATTCATGCATCTCGTGGCCTTCAGCCACAGCAATAGCCTGGAGCTCTGACTCTCAGAAGTAATTCCTGGTCTGTATTTTTTGACCTTTCCTTTTCCTTAAAGTCAGCTGTCCATTCCAAGAGGCAGAGCAGATCCTGTGGTGCAGCAGCTGGTGGTGGGTACCACCCCAGCACTGCTGTGCACCCCACAATAATGAGAAAAGAATAAATAAGAACCAAGATGTTGCATTTTGAATTGATCTGGTAATTTTAGCTGCACTGGTGACTTCAGTTGAATTCAGTCTTTCAATTTCTTACGTGTCCTTCTGTTACTTCTCCTTTCACTGACCTGACCTGCCACGCACTTGCTTCTTTGGAAATACCAATGTTATTTATTGCAAATAAATATCCACAGCATTTAAGCTGAATCTGTTGCTCTCCCAGGTATTTTATCCCAAGTTGGGATGTGCAGCAGTACAGTTTGGGGCAGAGAATTGCTGCTGGCTGGTCATCAGGTTCCTTTTCCCACTTTTTCCAAGTACATCCTTAATCCTTGAGGCACCGTGTGCGTTGGCTTTTTTCTTCCAGAAAGCAATTTATGAAATTACTTGGATACAATGCCAAAAAATCCCATTGGGCAATAGCATTGCTTCAAATCCCATATTAATATTGCCAATTCTTTTTTTCTTGCAGTCAGTGGAGCAAATTTTTGAATAATTATTAAGATATTTGCATAGAATTTGGTTTTAACCCCTACAGCAGTGGTCTGTGTTAAACCAAGAGGAGTCAGACAATCCTAACTATGAAATATTTGTGTCCACAACAGTTTTGTAAGGCTGGGTGTTCCTTTGGAGCTGTGATGAGGTGATTTTATAGCTGGTGAACTTTACATACAGTGACAAAAAGAGGAAAGAGCCTGTGTTTGTTGTTCTTAAGTGGGGAGGGAAGACACTGTCCCAGCTGTAGACAAAAGAGACAATCCTTTGAGTGGATGCAGTCTTCAAAAAGGAAAAATTCAGGAAGAATCCACCTGGATTTGAACATTAAGGTCTGGCTGATGTTTCTATGAAGTTGGTTTCAAAAGAGTTGTCACAGGGAGTTTGTTGTGCTGTAGAGGCGTGGGGCTGCAAATTTCCTTCTTCATTTCTTACCTGTGCTTAGAGTTGAAAAAACACTTCCCTATTCAAACTTTTTCCTTTTGCTGGTGCCTGGATTCCTATTATTCAGTTTACCTTCTAATTTATGCTTCATGTATTTGTTTACTTTGCCAGTTCTTTGGTTACTGGTTCTATGAAATAAACTGCCCAGATAGTCAAGGGAGGGAGATTTGCACCCTTGAGAAAATAATCACAGAAAAAGCCCCAACACCTCATCTGAAAAGAATGCTCAGGGCAAAAATTACTAATGTAGTAAATTACTCCTGTCAGCAGAGTCTGGGCAGGAGTGTGGGCTGTGCTCCTGTGCATTTCCAGGTTTTTCTGCTCTCTTCCCAAGCACTACCATCTCTGGCCATTATTCTTTCCTATCTTCCCCTCCCTGCAACCATTCTAAATGACTCCCTCTAATCCCCTGGCATTAGTTGCACAATCTGAGATGAGGTAGGTGTGTTTTTGGCAGCCACCTGAAGAGAACAGCCCAGACATCTCTTCCCTTTGTGATGTCCCAGCACTGGTGTTACCACTGCAGTCGTGATAGAGGCAACAGGCAGGCACTCAAGATGGCAGAAAAAATGATGAAATACTCTTGTTTTGTAACCTTATACCAGGGAATGTTCCCCACAGTGTATTTCTTAACACTTGAAGGCTGCTTTGCTGCGAGGGCCTCAAGTCCCCAGCAGAGCTCGGTGCGGTTGGACAAAACTGAGCCTTTAGAAAACTCCAACAGTTAACCTTCTGTTAAATAATAAATTGTCCTTTGCCTCCCAGTTTGCAGGAGCATGGACATCCGTAACAACCTGACCAGGCTGAACATGCTGGAGAACTGCACTGTGATCGAGGGCCACTTACAGATCCTGCTGATGTTCAAAACCAAGCCCGAAGATTTCCGCGAGCTCAGCTTCCCCAAGCTGACCATGATCACAGACTACCTGCTGCTGTTCCGTGTGTACGGCCTGGAGAGCTTGAAGGGCCTCTTCCCCAACCTCACTGTGATCCGAGGGACTCACCTGTTCTTCAACTACGCCCTGGTGATCTTTGAGATGGTTCACCTGAAGGAGATTGGCCTCTACAACCTGATGAACATCACCCGGGGCGCCGTGCGCATTGAGAAGAACAACGAGCTCTGCTACCTGTCCACCATTGACTGGTCCAGGATTTTGGATTCTGTAGAAGACAATTACATCGTGGCCAACAAGGATGACAAAGAAGAGTGTGGAGATGTGTGCCCAGGCACTGTGAAAGGGAAGAGCAACTGTCCCCCCACGGTGATAAACGGGATTTTCATCGAGCGCTGCTGGACGCACGATCGCTGCCAGAGAGGTGAGTGCACAGTGAGGGGTCTCAGCTGGGCCTTTGCTGTCAAATTTTGACCTGTCAGGACCTGTGAGGTCCTGGCACAGGGTGCCCAGAGCAGCTGTGGCTGCCCCTGGATCCCTGGTTGGACAGGGCTTGGAGCAGCCTGGGATAGTGGAAGGTATCCCATGGCAGGTTTGGCACTGGATGAGCTTTGAGGTCTCTTCCAACCCAAACCACTCTGGGATTCTTGGAAGCCTGATGGGTGCCTATGATTGCTACCTGTAAGCACAGATTCTTAAAAGCAGGGCTGAAAATTGACCTTAGAAGATGAAGAGAAAACCTTTGGGATGGGCTTGAGCAGCTCTTTCACCTGTGTTTGTAAGGCATCCAGAATTCTGTGTTTGGTTCTCCTGCAGAGTCAGGAGCTGCCCAGAGCTCACCATTTTAATGGACTCTTGAGTGTCTTGGATAACAGTTGGGACTCTGAGTGTCTTTAAAGGGGTTTGGGGAGGGAATGAAAGTCCAGACTGACTGAGGGGCTGCAGCAGGTGGAAGCACAACAGTGGGGAAAAGTCTCAGTGGAATAAACTCCATTCTGGAAAGATGCAAGTCCATCTTTACCAAAACCTTCCTGCCATAAAAAGGTGTAAGATCTGGGGATGGGTGAGCAGCATTTGCACAGAGCTGGAAGCCAAGTCAGATCTGAAGGGGAAGGGAGAAGGAGAAGAGAGGACCTGGATGGGGTAGAGGGTGAAATAACAGAGCTTTGAGTCCAGAATTTTGGTTCGGGGCAGAAACTGTGTTCAAAAAGCTCACTGCTGTTGCCACCCCAGTCCTCAAATGTATTAGAGTTGCTTGTAATTTCATACAGATTTGTTTTTTTCCAAACTTGGAACTGACCTGAAGCTTAGCTTTAATTATATATTGCCTTTGATTTATGTTAAATCTGACTTGACGGGGAGCAAAGTGAATTGAGGTGAGAGTGACACATTTAGGGTTGTCTGCCTTTCTGGAGGTCGTGCATCCAAACGAACCAGTGTGTCCTGAGACGAAATTAGGAAACTTGTGGGCTGGAGAGAAATTCTTGCCAAGCTTTAAAGGGCAGCTCTGAGTGCTAAGTGCCAAATTTGAGGAGGAATTCCTACCAGTATGCACAAACTAATGCAATTAATGTGGTTTCCCCTCTGCTACTCCTCACCCCAAAATCGTCCAGCTTCCTTTTAAAGAAAGTGGTTATTTTTTGTGGCCAGAATAACAGGGTATGAGCAAGAAGATGCAAGTGTGTACGTGTGTTCCTTTTTTAAAATGAAAAATAAGATTGTAAAGCATTTTATTTATAAACTTTCAGGTATGCAGTTACATCAGCACTGAAACCTGGTTTCTTATGCATTTCATGTGCTGTGTTTTCTGCTGTTTCATAAGGGTAGAGGTCTAATTGGCATTTTTTTAGTGCCTAGAGCATAATGCCCCAAAATTCCTGGGGTGAATCTTCTGGGGCTGTCTTAAAGCAGACTGAAATGGGTGGTTTTCTCTCCTTTAAAAAAACTGCCTATTTCCATGAAACCTGGAGAAATGTAATATTTTAATGATAATATTTTACCACTGGGACAGAAATCTGAGCTCTTGAGCCTCTGATGCAAGAGTTTGTTGCAGGGCACCTGTCCAGTATGTGCCTCAGCTCAGTCTGTTTGACCCAAAAATTGAGATTTTAATCAGAAAATGGTTTCCAAAGGCACTATACACAGATGCTCTGGTTTTGTGTGTCCCTTGCAGAAGGAACAGCAGGGAAGCCGTGCTCCTGAATATTTGGGCAGTGACTGGAATGCACTTCCCAAACCACTTAACAAGCCAGGCTTATCTTTGTTTTGGACGTTGGGATTTGGACTTTAGTTTTTTGGTAGCCGCTGTTTTGCACAAGCTGGGATCTGTGTGATCCCGTGCCTTGTGACACCTGCCCTGTGCTTCTGCAGTTGTTTTGAAAGCCTGAGAGGATTTTTAGACCTTTTTTTGTCTGTTTGTGAGTAGCCTTTAGACTCTGAGCACACGCCAGTGGTGGAGTTAAGTGACATTTATTTAGCGAACCTGCCGGTGCAATCGCTGCCTCTCTGTTCTCCTGCCAGCCCTAATGTATCCTTAGCATGTGTAATTGTTTGTCAAGATTATTAAAAGCTTGTGTGAATTGTATTTTGGCTTTCCTTAGCCTGAAGAGCCTCGCAGCAGCTCCCAGTTGTTGCAATGTATTTGCAAGGGTGCACAGTGTGCTGCTTCTGAGTTTGTTATCAAAGCCTCAAGAATTCATCAATGCTATTAGAAAATAAATGGTGCTAAATTAAGAAGGAAGAGGCTGAGAAACTGAACACCAAGACTGCAAAAACTAGGTAAAAGAAAACTGTGAAACACCTAAACTATAACCAATCATATACTCCAAAAAATACAAGCAAAAAACAAGTGAACGAAACAAAAACACCAATCAAAAGGTGTGTGCTTAGCAGTTTATAAGATCTTTAAAAGTGTGTGTAATATAAACAATAAACAGCTTCTACTTGATCATATTAGTTGTTTAAAAATCCTAAATTTCCCACAATACCCAGTACCCAGGGTATTAATGTAATGAAATTTTTCCCTCTGTGTTTTTGCAGCTTATCTGGAAATCTTCAGCAGCTGATGCTGTGCTGAAGTCTCATGGCTCTCTGGATTTAAGTGTATTCTCTTTAATTTTTTCTCTTTATCTTCAAACCAGAATGAAGTGCAGCAATTTCGGTATCATTTTCAGAGGGAAGTTTGGTTTTGTGTGGAGTTTTTAACCCAGGTTATTTGTACCCCTGGTTTGTTTAATGAAACTTGGTGTAGAATCTCCTGGTTCTGTTTTTTTTTTAATTTTTTTTTTTTTTTTTCATTTCTGGATGGGAAGTTGTTGCTGTCTAAACTGCTGTCCTGGGACTGGGAAAAACCCTTCAAGGATATGTAAATATTGATTGTTTTGATTTTACAGAGTGGGTGTCAATTGACAGAGGCAAGTCCCAAGCTGACTGGCTTTTCCAGCTTGCTAAGCTTGGAGTCTCACTGGAAAATATTAGGAAATGGGCAAGAAATTTGGGATAATTTGGGAGAGCACCTGTGGGAAGGCTGGAAGATGCCACAGAAAATGAACTCCCTGACAGGAGGGACAGGATGAGAGGAAATGGCCTCAAGTTGCCCCAGGGGAGGTTTAGATGGGAGAGTGGGGAAAACTTCTACATGGAAAAGGTTGTGAAGCTCTGGAAGCAGTGGAGTCCCCATCGCTGGAGGTGCTCAAAGGCAGTGAGGATGTGGCACTTGGGGATGGGTGTTAGGGATAAAGACAGTGCTGGGCTGATGGTTGGACTTAATCTTAAAGGTCTTTTCCAGCCTTGAGGGCTCTGTGATTCTCTGAAAGGTCTTGTGCATGTGGGAAGTGGCAAAGTTGGGGCTGGAGGGGGGTCCTGGTGTCCCCATCTCTTCCACACCATTCCCTGCCCTTCCCCTGCCAGGTCTCTGTGGTTCCTCCATGTTATCCCTTCTTTATTTAATTATTCCTTTATTTAATCAGTGCAAATATCCCATTTGACTCCAAAACTAACTTTTCTGTTATAGCATGGAATTATCTCCAAGGCACACATCCAAGCCTCTGAATCATCCCCGTGGCTACAATTCCAGCCTGGATTTTTTTTTTTTTTTTTCAGTTGGTGATAACAGTGTTCAGAACAACAAAGTAAAGGATCTTCTTACAGACATTGGAGCAAAGGTTGGGGATGAAACCAGTGGGGAGGAACTGAAATAATTTGTGGGCAGCTGTACCCTTGGAAAAAGCAGTGGCAGTGTTGAGGACTCTGTGTCTGAGTGCAGGGATGTGTAGGTGGATGCACCATGGATTGGGATGTGCTTCCTCAGAAATTTCTTTTTTTTTTTTCTTTTTTTTTCCTAAATCACTCATGTTGGTGTGAAAACCAAGTCGGTTCAGTTAAGGCCAACTCATGTTATATTTTGGGTAGGCAGGGAGGGAAATGTGTAGTCTGTTTGGAATTTAGGTCTAGCCTGATGCTGTTTATGGCAGCCAAGTGCTGTTCCTGTTCTGGGGGTTTTATGCCTCTTCACTGACATTTTTAACAGGGTTTTTTTTCACATACACAGTTATTTTATTGCCATCAAAATGTACTTCTTGGTCTTGCACTGCAGAGAGCGTCTTTGCTGAAGAATGCAGACAACAAAAATGCTGGAAATGCCACGTCCTAGACCTTGCTCTGGATCTGCCAAACATGATTTTCATATTTCGCATTTTTTCCACGTCTTTTTTATTTTTTTTCTATATGTCTGTCACTCCTCTTGCGGAAGGAACAATTCCCTCTGAAATAGGATTTCCTGCCAGTTCTCCCTGCAGTCAGGCTGCTCTGTCCATACAGAACTTGGAGCAGCCTGATGGCTTTGACAGTCTAATTATAAAGGCGGGTTCAGCCTTTTATTGCACGTCGGGTCATGTGGAAGTGGAGTAAGGCAAGAGGAAGGAAAAGTGGAATGGCCAAATGAAAGTTACCAGCAAAATTATCTGCAATATCAGACAGTCCCTTGGTGAACACTGAAGGGCCACATTCCTGGAATGTAAGGATGGATATCTGAAATAGTTTTTACAGGGCCAAGTAGTGATAGGAAAAGGGGGAATGGTTTTAAACTAAAAGAGGAAATATTTAGGCCAGATGTTAGGGAGAAATTCTCTCCTCAGAGGGTGTGGAGGCCCTGGCACAGGGTGCCCAGAGCAGCTGTGGCTGCCCCTGGATCCCTGGCAGTGCCAAGGCCAGGCTGGACAGGGCTTGGAGCAGCCTGGGACAGTGGAAGGTGTCCCTGCCATGGCAGGGGTGGAATGAGATGGACTTTAAGGTCCCTTCCAACCCAAACCATTCTGAAATTAATTCTATAATTTTGTGAACTATAGGCTTCATTCATTAGAAGGTAAAATAGAATTCAAGTTGTTCACCCTGAGTGAAACCTTTGTAGGAATCTGTTACCTGCTTCATCTTGGGGCTTCTTGCTACCAGGAAATTTGAGTTATTATCAGTGTGGGCCATTTCAGGTCTGTCAGTAGGCTCCTTTCTTCCATCTATTATCTTGTTTTTTTTTATGAGAAAAACAAAAGTTGTTTCTCCATTAGTGCAATTTAGAATTTGTGGCAAAATATTGACTTTGTGGAAAATAGATTAAACAATTTGTGTCCATTGAAGAGGACATAAAGCAGCAGATGGAAAGGATGACATGTAGAATAACTGACATGCAAAGAGCTGCTAAAGAAAGGTTCTGTGTGAAAATAATAATGTTTTTCCTGGTTTTGAGTGGGATTTTTGGGGTTGTCCTGAGCAGAGCCAGGAGCTGGACTTGATGATCCTTGTGAGTTCCTTCCAGATCAGGATATTTTATGATTTTTTTTTCTGTCATGTTGGGAAACAGGTCTAGAGACAAAGGGATGCAACAGGATCTCTCTTTAATTTCCCTGTGATTTATCTGGGGAAAATTCTGGGACAGATAAGGGACAGGTAAGGAACTGAGGAGTTGCTTTGTTCTCAAGTACAAGCAGCACAACAAAGCCCTGAGAAAAACATTGCTCAGCCTGAAATGTCTTTCAACTGCTGTGAAACAGCACTGAGCACTCTCAGCAAGACCAGTGCCAGCAGAAATTCTGCAACTCTGAACTTCTTCAAGGCAGGTTTGAATAACAAAGTTCAGAGGTGTGTGTGGGAAACGCTTTGTGATGTTTACTTAGGTAGAAATATTACTTAGCAACAGCTTCCTGTAATTTTTATGTGCTGGGAATTTCTGTAACCATGAGCTTGGTTTTATTACCTTTGTATGGGAAAGGGGTCTCGAAGCACTGAGCAGACTCAGCCAACCTCAAGGGCAAAGATATTTTTAAAGCTTCAAATACAAAGGAAATTTTTCCAGTTGCTACTACATGAAGTGGAAGTACTCCTTTTATTTGGAGATCTGATAAGGGCTGCCTTTTTTTCTTTTCCCTTGCTCTGACAAATGCCAGATGGGAACTGACACCGGATAATCTCACTGGGGTGTCTGTGCTGACCCTGCCAAGCTTCAGTTTTATTGAGGGCCCATAGCTGGGGCAGTGGTGACACTTTGCCAACACTGAGACATCCTAAACTAATTCACTTGAGCTTATTAAGAGTAGTTAAGACATTTATGGTGCTTGGGGGTTGTGATACAGCTCAGAATTGGGGGAGAAGGGGTGGAAACAATCCCTCCTATAAATGACTGTTTAAGGATGTGCTCCTTTGGAAACAGGGGAAAAACTGGAGCAGCTTTTCTCAACTGAGCAGGGCTGTAGGATTTCAATACTAAGGGTCTCAACTTGCTAAAAAATCCCCACATGTGCAGCTGAGCTGATGTTTCATCAGGTTCTTCACTGCTGCACCTTTACTTAAATTTGGGGTTGGGAAGTGAAGATTTTCTACTCCTGCTCCAGTTCCCAACCAGCACTTCAGAAGGAACTGTCTGACCCGTGTCATCTTTAGAAATGTAAATACACAATAAATACTGGGAATTCTTCTCATAGTTAAGAGATCTGAATTCCTGTACAAAAATCTTGTCAAGGCAAAGGTTTTTGAGAGTTAGGTATTTTACTGCTGATAAGTAAAAACTGGGGAAGTTTTCACCTTGTTTGCTTCAAGCTGCTATTTTAATTCTTTCACCCTTAGCCCTTCCCCTAAACACTTGTATTTGCATTGGTGTCTGGGCTTGAGGAGGCTGAGAGGAGTTCAGTGCTGCAGTGGTTCAGCACTGAGGATGCTCGAGGTGTTCTTAAATCTCTGTCTGATCCTGACTTTGGCTCCTTGGGAGTTCCAAGGGTGCTTCAGGTAGAACTTTTCCCCCTTTATCAACAGTTCCAAGTTACCTTTTTTTGCTTAAACAAGGGAACCTGCACTACCCCTTGTTAGATAAAAAGCAGGAGACCTGGCAGACACATTCTTTGGAAAATGTTGCTGGCTGAGTGTGCAAGGGGGAAGTCAGAGAATGTAAAAAATAATAATAATAATAATAATAGTGAGTGACAGAGTTAAGGTGTGTTGGTAATGCATGAATGGGAGAGCAGGAAATGGTTCACCTGGTGTGATGTGTTTGCTCAGGGAGGGGGAGATGTGTTTCATTCAGAGCAAATCCTGCTGGATGTTCAGGGTGCTTGTGTATTCTGTATGTTTTCTTTCCTTTACACCTCCTTCATGAAGGCAGGGCAATGAAATCTTTCATTTTAAATATTTTAATTAATTGTAAAAGTATTCTAAATTGTGTGCAATTCAGATGCTGCTTCCCAGATTTAGGCAAAATGAGCAGAATAAATGTAAGCTGTGTGATGGGACAACAGTCTCTGATTTTACAGGGAAGGGACTGGAAATCTTTGTTGTTCAAGGCTGTGAAGGGATTGTGAACTGTTGGGCCTGTACAAAGAAGTGCATTCAGAGTGTGTGAGCAGACCAACTGAAATATGTCACTTGGCAAAGCTCTCTGAAACATCTTTTCCTATCAGGAATTGGATTTGACAGGGATTGCCTCTGTAAATAATTGCTGTGCTTAAAAAAAATCCCAACAAAACACAAAAACCCCAAAACAAAACACACAAAAAAGGTCAAAACCCCCCAGGTGTGACCAGCACAAAGATTATTTCTAACTGAAAGGTTGAGGATTTGAGGACCTTTTGATTAATTACAGAGCTGGGGAATAACCAGCCGTGTCCTGGAGGAAGCAACACTCACCCTCCTCTCAGCTTCTAACAATAGTTGGGTACAAGTTCAATGATTAGGCTTCCCAATTATATCCTATAATTGTCTGCAAATTCCCATTGAGGGATGTGAATTAACTTGCTGGGATGTTTAAGCTGCTTAATTAAGGCTGTTGGTAGGTGGGAAAGAAAAAAAAAAGTTGGATCAGGGGAAGTTGTGGGGGTCTTGGCTGGGATTGCCTGCTTGGGATGAGCCTGTAGTTATTCCAGTTCCAGTTTGACCCCAGTTTTTGTCTGGCATTGCATAAGTGTGCAGGGAGATATGGATCCCAGCCACTGCCTTATCTTTATCTCAGTTTTATAGATGAGGGTACTGGGGGACACTGGGCTGACGTTGCTGCAGGTTGTCGGCCTGGCTTTTTTTTTTTTTTTTGGCTTGTGACATGAAAAACAAACAGAGAATTAACTTTGGCTCCGTGCAGTGCTTAAATGATGGCTGAGTGCTTTAATGGTTTGGTGTGAAGAGTCTGGATTCCTTGTGAATCTGAGTTTAAAGTGACAAAACAGGGCAGGATGCTCAGCACCTGTTCTTGTCCTGAAAGTTTTATAGTTTGAATTGGATGCTCTGTACTAAGAAGGAGCTTCTGTACCCTCAATAGGAATTCCTTAATTTGAGGATAATAATAATAATAATAATTTGTGTTTATTTCCCTGCCTTCTGGGCACCTACCTTGAGGGTTGAAGGCTCTGAGGAAGATGATGTTTTAAAGGAAATCCCACCAAAAGGTTGGAAAGAAAGTCTAGTTAGAATAGCATTCAGCAGAAGGTTGGGATTAATTCTCTTCAGCATGTTTCTACCAAACTCAGGTTGTGCGTGCTTTTGGTGCACTCCAGAAAGAGAAATGTGGTTTTAATCTTGAGTATCAAGTCAGAGGTGCCCTTTTCCAAGGATGCCAAGAATTGCTGCTCCATTGGAATTGTGACTTGGGCAGTTTCGACTTTTGCAGAACTCAGCTCCCAGAACTCAGTTGCTGGATGGGTGAACTGTCAGGAATTGTGACCCTTCTGAGGAATTATGCCTCATTCATAGGCATAAGAGAGTGACAAGTATTTAGCAAGATTGGTGTGATGAAGAGTATGTAATTTGCAAGGTCTTTTTAGTCTTATTTTCAGTGCAGTTTGGAGACTTCTGGAGCTGCATGCATTGAACTGTGGTCACTTAGGGATCAGAGCTGGTGTGTGGCCACACTGGAATTTCAGGGCCCTGATGTGATGATGAGCTGAGCCTGAGCTCAGCTTACAGCACAAGACTGGTGGATTTTAAGTCAGAGCTAAGGGAACTTAGGGAGCAGGTTTGTCAGAGGTCAGAGAACACACCTGCGAGCCGAGCAGCGACTGCGGCTCTGCCTTGCTGCTCCCTCCTGCTCCTCTCAGCTCACTCTGCTCTGACCCCTGGGCATGATGCCTCATTTAGTGGTTTTTAAAATGTGAATTGTCTGGGGCAGGGAGGCAGGAGGTTGGTCCCAGAGTGTTCATCAAAACAAAGCCTGTTGGACCGTAGGGTGTGGGGAAGGGAAGGGAGCAGGCAGGTTTGGAGTTGTGTAATTTCCAGCCCAATTTTTGATGTTTTTCTCTGCTTTTGTAGCTGTGGGAGTTGCATTATGCTGGGAGCACACAGCATTATTGCACTGCAAGGCTCTAACCCCATGAGCAGGGGTCCCAGGGCAGGAGCTTAGGCTCTCCACAGCATTTCAGAGGTGCAGGAGCAGACACTCCTTCCCTGTTGAGAGGAAGGAGTTTGGTGCTGGGATGTGATGTTCTTACACAGCACTTTGATGACACAAAATGGGGCTTTTTACTGGCTGAATTTCCCCCATGGATGTGAAGAGCCCAAGTGTGACACTGGGTGTTCCAGGGATGGATTATTTGGGGTCTGTGGCAGAGCTGCTGAACTTGGCAGTGTCGCCTCCGATAACGTGAGTGAGACAATGTCAGCTTCTGAGTTGTTTGCTCTGAAATATCTGCAGGAACTGAGAGTTCACTCAGCAACCTGCAGCTAAAACATCAAGTTCCAGCTCTTGCACTGACCTGGGCACTGGGAAATCCCTCACACAGAGGCTGCAGACAAACTCTGTCGTATCAGCAGTGCTTTATGATTGATAAAGTACATAAAGAATGTTTGCACGTGAAGGTGGGCTTGATTAGAAAATCTCAGGAATTGTGCAGGAAGCCTTATCCCTGTGTGTTGGTTTCCCAGGAGTAAGGCATGTGCAATTCCACAGACATCACAGGATAACAAAGCATTTTTCTGTTTCCATTTTCAACTTCATTAAGCACATCCATGTTGCGTTACATCACTGCAAGGATTTTAATACTTCATGAGCAATGAAAGGATTCATTAAAATTTGAGTATCAGACAAATGTTCTTCTTGTCTTTTCTGCAAAGACAATCCAATTATATTCTCTGGGTAGTGCAAACATAGAGCAATGATTTAATGAAATTAACAGGACTGTTTTTTTCTGGTTCTTGGTCTTTTCTGAATGTCATCTTTCTGGAGTAAGGCTGATGTGTTTACACAGCTTCACTTTGGGATGGAGGAGTCCAAGAGCTCCCTCTAAGTACCCCTCAAAAGCTCCCAAAAGCCAGAGAGGAAATGGAGCTCCTCATTGTGATGTCTGAGTGTCTGAAAGTCTCGCCCAGTGGAGCCTTAACAGGGCTTAAAGGAATAAGACTTTTGTTTTAAAACAGTACTTGAAGGGAAGCCTTTAAAGCTCAATAAACTATTTCTCTGTTCATTCAGTTCTGTTGGATTTTAGGCTCTGGGAATCTGAACACTGTTTCTGGGAAGGGGAGCATAGCACACAGGACAGTCTTACCTGGAGACTTAAAGATAAAGCAATTTATGTAGAAACTGATGCTTTATCTGAAACAACTTCTCACCTCATCAGCATCTCTATAATTACTAAATTAGCAAAATAAATGCCATGTGTAGCTTTTCCTTAGGCTTCTCTTCCACACTCCAATAACCTTATCTCCAGAGCTGCTTAAATAATTCCTGTAGTGTTTGGCTGCTCTTTCACTGCTTGGATATCGAGTTTCTAGTCCACAAAACCAGTCTATTTGAACTGGGTATCTGCATCGAGTGTCAGTTTTTGTTCTGGGAAATATGAAATGTTCTGCTTTCAGCCTGTACAGTGTGTGAATTTGGTGGGTGTGATAAGAAAAACGTCCCCGTGTTTTGCATGGCTCCGGCGGCCAAAGGAGGAGCAGCCTCGTGATGCTTCTTGCTCATCAGCACCAGGGTAGAGTTGTTTTTCCACATGCTCTAATCTGTGATAACAAAAAGAACTTCAGATTTTGTTTTTCAAAATGTGCTGTGGGTCTCTCAGTGCTCAGATTTGCCAGTGACTCTCTCTGCTGTGTGTCTGTCCACCCAGAGCCTGATTTGGAGTGGCTCTGGTTCAAATCCGCGCCTTGTTCTGGTGCTGGAGGAGGCTGAGCAGGACCCAGCAATCAGCTGGAACCAAGGGCTTTGTTTTGGGGTATTCTGGGTGTTCTGCTTTGTGGTGTTTTGGGTGTTCTGCAGAGGGTCAAGTGCTGGATGTTTCCTGGGGTACTGCCAGTCTCTTCATGGTACTCACAGGTTTTGGGCCCCGCTTTGTGACCTCCATAAACTTCAGCCGGACAAAGCAGGAAGGGCTTCAAGGCAAAATTTAACTTTAGTATAGATTTAGGCAAACAACCATCAGAAATGTCTTAAGTAGAGTATTTGAGGTGGCCTTGGACTGGGTGGCATCTCCAAAACTCCTTGGGCTCCCTTCCATTGGCAGATTGATTCCAGTGCCAGCAGCTCCGAGCTGAGATTTGAAACCTCTGGAGTTTGGTGAAGAAAAAGACTCTTAGTCCCTGGAGAAACTGATATGGTTTCAGGTTACTGGTAGAGGACAGTCCCATCTCTTTTTCTTGCTTGGTAATGCTGATTTGTGTCATTTTTTTCCCCAGAGAGGGCTCTCTCCATTGTAAGGTGATTTCCCCAGTAACTACTCCATGAGGGATCTGCAGGTGTGTGGCTGTGGCATCAATTAGAGAGCTTTGAATAATCCTGATTGCTCTGCAGTGGACAATGCTGATGGCAGCTGGTGATTAGACCATATCTGAGTCCTGTGCTGATAAAGTGAAGGTTTTTAGCACCAAGGCACACGCCTGCAGGGGTGGGGGATGTCAGCAGATCCTGTTCCTCCTGATAGCCCAGCATGGATAATGGGATTTTCACTACTCCTGCACTTCCATGTGACCTCAGTGACAGTTTTATTTTAAGAGTTTACCATGGTGTGAAATAAAGCAGAATTTTCACAATTCTGACCATTGACAGTTGGAGGCATCAACTGTTGTGGAAGGAGGATTGAGAATCCAAGATCTCCTGAGTTCTGTGTAACTTTGGGTGATTCAGTTCCCCTGTTGTTGGCCTTGTTGACATGGCACAACTAGTTTGGCATTAAACGCCTTCAGATTACAACTTTCTCTTGCGTAATTTACAAGGAGAGATAGATTAATGGCCTCCAAGTGTGGCTTGTGCAATGTAGTTAATGGTTTTTGTACTTGTCTCCAGTCTTTTGGTTTTCCTCAGGGTTGTGTTTGTGTGACTTTTGGTCATTTTTATCATTTCTCATTTGGCATCTGGGTTAGAGCAGCAGAGGGATGTGGCACAGTCACAAAAAATTCCGGGGATCAGTGTGTTTGTAAGGAGAAGCTGTTAAGCCAGTGGGTATCTGGGAAGAGCCAAGCTGGATAATTTGTGCGGTGCCACATTCATATACAGTGAATTACTTGAAAATGGGCATTGCTGGTATGCCAAGGATGACGAGGGCGAGTAGTAAATAAAAATACATTGCACATTGCTTGGCTCTGCAGGCAAACAGTATCTATTTCAGTCCTGCTAAGGAAATTCTTATGCCTCGAAATAAACCGTGGCAAGCGTGTGTAGAGCTTTGGGCAAACAGGGTGTGCAGAGGAATGGGCAGGAGCTGAGGGGGCCACAACTCGAGGAGTTGAGACAATTTTGTACAGAATTGATGGATATGATACTGGTTGACAAGATACTGCATCCATTTCTCCTTTTCACAGTTCAGATTTGCTTAGGAAAAAATTACTGTAGCCTCAGGGAAAGCTGAGGTGACACCTGTGAAGTGTATGAAGGCACAGTACAGTGTGGAGCTCTGTGTGGGAAATCAGTGAAGGACAGATGGATGTGTCAGTGCTTCTGGTGAGCCTGGGTTTGGGCAGCTTGCTAAGTGACTGTGCACCCTGGTAATTTCAGAAAAAAAGAAAACCAAACTTGTTTGGTAGAGCCAGTTAACTCTGCTTCCCAGGAAAATCCACCTTTCTTTGCATACCTGGCCTTCAGGTGATGCTTTGCCTTTCTCTCTCTCCTCATCCTCTGGAAGGTGAGGCAGGATCTGGAGCAAGAAAGGATCTGGAGTGAATCCCCTTCCTTTTCCCTCTCTGTTTGTTTTCAGTCTCGTCACCCACAAACACAAATTTGGTTTCAGTATCGATGTTTACAATTCACGACTACGCCATGAAATCTGCCCAGATTAAAATCTTAACCTCTGCCTGACATTTCTGTGTAGATCATTAGTTATCAGCATAATCTCCTTGTGGTTAATCTTATACTTCCGCCCATTCCATTGCCTTTCTCAGTTATGGACAGCTCCATTTTTGCTGTAAACTGTGCCTCTGTTTTGGTGTAGATTTGTTGTTTTCTGTGTTGGGATTACGTTTATATAACGTATCTAAAATTCCATCTTTCCTCATCCCCACGTGGCAGCATAGCTTTCGTTCTTTCATGCCTTGTTTACTACAACATCCTTCCCCGTGGCCTTGAGGAAAGGAATCTTGTCCCTCCCTTATCTCTGCAGAAAGCAGAGCTTGGACGTTTTGCCTCGTGCCTTGATCGTATCATTGCTCCTCATTTTCAGGACGGGCTTTGTAGGTAAAAGTAATAACCTGTGTTAGGAAAAATCAGATGGACCTTGGTCTAAAACCATCACCAAGTCCTTGTGTGTGTCTCCATTTGTCTCTGTTTCTCACATAGAACCATAGAATCGTGGAATATCCTGAGCTGGAAGGGACCCACAAGGACCATCACTTATTTTTATGACATGCCTGGACCACTTTCCTGTGATTTGGGGTTGCAGTGAGTGAGCAGGTTTGGCAGGAGCAGGTTAAAGTGAACAGGGATGTTTACAAGATGCTGTACATTGGAGAGTAATAAATAGTTAAATATTAACATGAAGCTTTCATGAGGCTCCCAGGTGGCATCAACCGTTGGATGATAACACCAAATCCTTGGGTTGTAATAAAGATTGAAATTTAACAAACCATAACAACAAGAAAAACAACCTTATTGTTGTGAGTAAAATTACGATCAAGGCTTTACAGGGAAATGCCCCAAATAAACATTAAAGATTCTGGTCTTGGTCTAAATCACAAGTCATCTGTTCTGCTGTACAGAATGAAATACAATATTTTTCCTGAAGATGTGTCAGTTTTGGGGCTGGCATATTGAAAAAACCCAGCTGCCAAGCAGAGGTGGGTGGTTATTTCTGATCCCTTACACTAAGCTCCCATGTAATTTTGGACACAAAGTACAAGGAGCAGGCTTGACCTGCTTGCCAGAGAATGGCACAACAGCACTGTTGTAGACACTGGGTAAAGTATTTACAGCTTCTGGTCGCTATCCTGGTGTGCACTTTGTGACACTTGTCCCACCTCTAACAGTTGCTGCTGTGTTTTCAAATCAAACTCTGTTTTGGGAGTTTGGGCTTGATGGCCAACAGCTTTGCTTGATTTCTGCAAGTTGTTTGTACCTGTATGGGGAATCAGCTCAATTGAAAGGTGCCAGGAGAATGAAAACAGACCTAGTCTTGACTTTTAATTTCTTCATTAATTCATTTTTTTCAGTGTGAGGTCCAGTTCATGAGGGGTTTGCAGTCATGGTGTGAACACCACTGCTTGAAATGCACAAAAGGAAAATGTTTCTTGGATCTTTGTCCTTTCTGGGCAATATTAGGGATGCTTGGGTGGGAAACATCCAGCTCTCTGTGTAAATAGTTGGGGTGACAGAGGAGAGCAGGAGTGAAAACCTTCAAGGGAGAGAAACAAAAAGGTCTAAAAAATCCATTAAAATGAGAGCCTCTCTTGAGGGTTCAGTGAAAGAGATGGGGGCCTTTCATAGCTGAGGTTTGTAGCCCAAGAAGTCCCCGAAAATAAGAGATGATATTGGGCTGTCAAACTCCATCCATGAAATCTGAATTCGCACAGGACTTGGCACACCTGGGCCCTGCCTTGTGCCTTGGCATGGAGCTGGAGAAGCTCATTTGCAAAGGTTCTCACTTCCTGAGAAGATGAAGAACAAGTGACCAAAGGCATCATGGGTCCATTGAGGTTGATGACTCCTCCAGGCTTCACCATATTGAGATGACTTACATATATTTTATATTTTATATAAGCAAAATGTGTGCCTATACCTACATGCGAGCTCCTCTTACCACGTTTCCCATATTGCTTGTCATAATTCACATAGGAGTAAATATGTATTTCCAGAGAAATGCCCCACCAGCAGGTGTAGTGCAGAAGATAATGAATTACTCCTCAGTTTAAACAGCAGAAGGTTGGCACAGAGGAGGCTGTTTCTGGAGAGATCTCCTGTTATCTGCCACTTTCCTCTGTAAACAACTGAGCTCAACCTTTCCTGTATCTCCATTCAACAACTTCTTCCACTATCACGGCAAGACAAGGTGGCACACGGCTCCAAACTCTTTTATCTTGTCTAAACTCACATTTGCTGATCCTCACAGGTCCAGCATCCCCGTGGGTTTCATCTGTTCCTGGCGGGAAGCGGCCGAACCCCGGTTTGGAATATCTGAGACATTCCGTGTAGCTCCAGTTGAGCACGTAATTTTTGGAAGGGTTGGGAGGAGAAACAGTTTTTTTTTCCTTGTTCTTACTGATAGATGAGATAAGAGGTGTAATGTTGTCCTGAGAAATGTCAATGGGAAGAGTTTCCTTGACGTTGTAGTAAGTGTGTTGTTTTTGGAAGTCACTGTCCATGGGAAGGGAGGCACCTGCAGTTAATTTTATCTGTTCCTGTGTAAATACAGACCTCCTAACGTTCCCAGCTCGCAGTTCAGAGGGGTCATGGCATTATGTACTGTAATATCTTATTTTATAAATAACACTTTATTTTAGTGCTGATTGTAAAATCTGGGATTTATTTGGCACTTGCTCCTTCCCGAGCTGGTGCTGAGAACTGCAGCCCTTTGTTGTGGGTTACAGCACTTGAGTCAGTGCCTTTTGGAAGGGTTGTTCCGTGGTTGTCTTCAGGGAAAAGGGAGGGATGAGTGTTGTTAGAGCAGCTGAGCTCTGGGAATAAGTGACATCAAATTTGCTTGAGCATCTCGTGATTATTTCCTGAATTTTGCTTGACCACTGTGGCCAACGCCCGGCGTTGCCGGCAGAATTTTGGTATCACCACGTTAACTTCCTATTTTTTGTTTTCTTCTAGTTACTCCATTTGTTTTGTAGGCTCAGGAAGGGCTGGGGGAGCTGCTGTTGTTTGTCACCAAGGCGATCAAAAGTCCTTGTGCTTTTTACAGTCCACTGGAGCTCTCCAGCCCTGTCCCTCCCAGGCACGTTTCTGTTGCTGGTGGGGTTTGGGGTTTAGGTTTCTGCTTCTTTGGCCTCTGTGACATGAAGAAATAAATGAAGGAATAAGCCACAATGCAGTAGGGTTTGCAGTACACTGGTTTTCTTGCAGCAATCCTCTCTCCACCCACTCTACAGTGGGTTTTAGATTTATTTTTTCCTTAGTCTTCAGCAGACACAGTTTTGCTTAATTTAATAGCTGTTTTCAGCCTTATGATACATTAATGCACTGGGATTAGGTGTTGTCTTGATGTGTTCAGATCAAATAAATGCTCACAAGAAAGTAGACATTTGTGAGTGAAAAAATTAAAAATTGGTTTAGGGATAAAAATTACGTTTATAGGACAAATGACACTTAACAAGTGCCCGAACTAGGGGTCTTCTTGAATGTAAGAGAATGAGTGAAAGAACAAAAGCTATCAAGTAAAAATTCTCTGTGTGTACAACAGGATTTCATACATGATTTTATAAGGAGTGAGACCCATATGGATTTCCATAGCAGCAATGCTGCTCAGCACTTGCAGCGGGAAACAAGCCCAGGCTCTGTAGTACTAAATTAAGATCACATGCTTGCAACACACTGAGGAGTTACTGCCGGGGGTGATTAGTCCTTGGGTTTCCTTTATATTTTTTTTCCCTTTCCTTGTTGGTTTTGTTTTTGTTTAGAACCACAAGAACCCATTGCTGCGGAGGTCATTGCCGGGACTGTACCATTAGGAAATGAAATTACAGTTCCCTGTGCAGCCGTAACTCAGGCAGGACTCTGTGTGTATGTGTGGGGATAAATTTCTATGTCACATCTCACAGCCATTGACAGTGAGAGGGGAAAAAAGCCACAGGGGTGTGCGGGGCTCTGTGATCCTTTATCTGTAGGGCTCTGCCTTTGGGTTCTGTGTGTGTGCCCATCATCTAACATGACACCAGCCCAGCCCTGGCACCGGGGCAGCCGTGGCACGGCCAAAACAAGCCATTTTCAGCCAAAACAAGCCATTTTCAGCCAAAACAAGCCATTTCCAGCCGTGGCAACGCCACCTTCGTGCCGGTTCCCTCCTGCCTTCCCCTCCCGCTTCTAAACACCCTGTGTCAATTAAACACCACAAAACCCACGGCAGACCTTCATCTGCATTAAATGGCATTAAATTGCATGAGGCTGGAGATGTTTTGGGTGCTGGTGGGAGGCCAGGGCTGGCTGGGGAGCTGGCAGGGTTAAGGCTGTTTGCCTTGTGCAGATAGCGGGCGGTTGGGTTGGATGCCTCCCCTGCGCAGGCAGCAAATGCATTGGCTGAGGTTGAGGGCGGTTCTCCTGCCGCAGTTGTTTTGTGTCCTGGACTCCGTTGGATCTGGAGCCTCCTAATTGCCTTGTCTGTAATCAAAATAGAGTTTGTGTAAGCCAGGGCAGAGGAGCTGGTGGTGCGAGGAGAGTTTGCTGCTTGTGTATGGCTCGGCCACTGGACACTGGACACCCATGGTGGCCCAGGTTGCCTCCACTGACCCCCATCCACACACGCAGGGCTTGTTACTGCACTCTAAAAAGATCACCTTTATTCTCAACAGATCGGTCCCAAACCCATGTGGTGCCTTGACCAGCAGCATCTTGGTGTTCATGTGTGTGGTTCAGAATTTGTCCTTAATGAACCGTGTTCCTCTTACCCAACCCAAACCTGTGTGAACACCCAGCTCAGCTCACCCAGGATGTTGCTACTAAAACCCACCCAGTGGCAGAGAATCCCAAAGGAACAGCAAAACTTATCTTGAATGGTGCTTTTTCCCTCTTTTTCGGACAATTCAACATTTTATTAACAGAAAACACACCAAAAAAAAAACTAACACCGAAGTTTTTAACAGCTTAACACTTAATCGACTTGCCTGTTAAATACCTGGTTACCTGTGCTGGCTCGGGAATGTGTTTACAGTCTCAGTGAGTTGTTTCCACCTGGAGCACGGGGAAGTGGTGGAACAGGGAGCGATCCGGAGGTGGAAATTCCTTTGCGCTGACTCCGCGGCCGCCTGTCCCCCCCAGCTGGGCCCCAGCAGCACCAAGAAATGTCCGTTTGAATCTCTAATCAGAAAGCTTTGGAAAAGGCATTGTTCCCTCAGACTTGGGAGCCACGCTAGCAGTGAGTTAAATATTTATTTGCCCCTGGTAGGACAGGTTGGAGCCCCTCGTGTCGCTGCGTTTCTCCCTGGGTTTGTTATTGTCAGGCTCTTGGTCAGCTTTGGGACAGGGGTTTTAAACACACAGTTCCTACAGATGAGGTGAGGAGGTGTCGTGGCTGTGCTGGGCAGCTTTGTCCTGGTCTGTGGCCCCACAGCAGTTTTTGTGGTGCAGTGTGATGGCTTCTGTCCCTCCCCAGAATAGCTTTTTCCCCTTACTTGGGTCTGTGGAGTTCCCTTTGGACTTTCTGTGAAGAATGGGGGGAGTTGATTTTTTTCCCTGTGCTGATTGTCCAAAGTCTCCCAAAGCCTTATCCAGAGGCTGGGGGCTGTGGCTGAACCTCCTCTGAGCCTCCCCACGGGCCAGAGCTCCCAACAGGGCCACCTTAGAGTCACAGAATATCCTGAGTTGGGAGGGACCCACAAAGATCCTCGAGTACAAACACCCCAAAAATCCCACCCTGAGCATCCCTGGGAGCGCTGTCCAAACGCTCCTGGAGCTCTGGCAGCCTTGGGGCTGGGACCATTCCCTGGGGAACCAATTTTTTGTGCAAAAAGGCAAATCTCTGCGTGCCATGGCAATTATTGGGGTCTGCAGACCTCGGTGGAGAAGGGTAATGAGGTGCACAAACCTATTCAGTGTTGACCTGAAAAGCACAACATGGCAGCAAAAACCCAAACAAAACCCCTGTTTCTGGCCCATCTGAGTGACATAACCTGGATAACAGTTGTAAGAAGCCATAGTGAAGATATTCTGGAGAGGTTTTACACGACTTGAGGTGCTCTCTAGCATGCAGACTTTGATAATGTCATGACATCTGTTCAGGATCTTGGGTAATGAGGATTTGCACAAAATGGTGATTGAATTTCTGGCCTTGAGTGCTTAAATGGAAAAAGAGCTGTTGCCTTGGGTGCTTTGCTTTCTTTGAGCTGTCTTTGAGACATCAAAAGCTGGAGGAACAGGAAAAAGAGAAACGTTAAGAACAGTTTAAAAATAGTTTAATTGTATCTTCTGAAAACCTTTAGAGTGGAGACTTCAGGCAGTTTCTGCCCTGTGAATACTTGCAGCTGAGTTCAAAATGTGTAAATAAGCACCGGGCTTTGAAGATTAGTTTCCATAACAAATTAAATAAAAATATTGTGTGACAGAATGTTAAGTAGGTGCCATGTGTCACCGGGTGCTTTGCATGAGGGCCGGTTTTTCCCAATTACCTGTCTGCTCCTTGGAAAACAAATGCTGTCTTTTGTGTACTTTAAACTTTGTAGTTCTTGAGGGTGGAAGAGGCAGGGGAATACTCCCTTTGTGAGGAACACTGGGAATTGTGCTGGCAGCACTCGCCCTCCAGCTCCCACAAACCCTTCCTGCATTTGCTTCAGTGCTTTGCTTCCTAGCTGGAAGCTGACCCCGCTCCAGGGAGGAACCAACCGGAGCAGGATTCCTTCCAGGACATCTCTGTCTCAGGGGAGGTGTGGGAGAAACAGCCCAGGCTTTCCCCCTGCTCAGAAACCTTGATATTCCAGGCTGGAATTAGTAAGTTTGATAGTGCTTTGGACTAAATTCTGGAATTTTCTGTTGCAAATATTTCTAATAAACTGCAGCCAGGACACCTGTTGCTAGACTGTGCTCATCTATGTAGAACCATTTAAAACATCCATGTATAACCTGGCTTTTCAAACAAGCTTCCCATTTTATATTTAGTCTAATGCAAGGTGTTACCTGCAGGTTGCTATTTGGCTATTGCATTTCAGTCAAGTACTACTTGTGACAGGTTCACAAAATAAGACTTGTTGCTAGAAAAGGGCAAAAAGTTGGAAAGGAAATGAATTTGAAACATATTCCTGTGCTTTTTGTAATGGATGAGTGATGCACAGAGAAAACACCTGCACTGAAGGACTAACGTGGAAGCAGTAAGATATTTGAGATGAAATTGTCCTTGTGGTAGAAATTTCAGCTTTATCCATTTCATATTTCTTCAAGTGATTTATCAGGCTGGAGCAAACCAGAGGTTGCTCATCTTTACTGCCAGATGTTGCTCATCTTTACTACCTCATCTAGTCCTGCTTATTCCAAGAATGGCATTAACAGCTTTAACACACTTAATTCTGCAATCTCCTAACATGGGGCAGAGGGGGATTTTCTTCCTAACACAGCTGGGGGTTGGATCATCCAAACATGCTGTGCTGTGGATCCCACATGCTGCTCCTTTGGCTGGATAAAACCTGACCACATTCTACTCAGGTGCCTTAACCAGAAATTAGAGATAACATTTCACCTCTGGACATGGCTGTGTCAGGATAAAATAAGTAATAAATAAATTAATAAAGCCCTTCCTGTCTGGACACTGAGTACTGGACAGAAAGCTGGGGAAATGTTGAGGCAGATGGTGTTAATTCAGGATTTATTGCTGTACCCCTTCACCAAGGGGGCTCAGGAGCTGCTCGGGTGTTCCCTCACACAGCACACTCTGGTTTGGTGAGGACAAGGGGTGTCCTGATCTGTGTCTTGGCAATTCACAGCTGGATCTCAAAGGCTGTGAGGATAAATCCAGGTCCCTGTCCCCCATCTAAAGCCCTTCTTCCTGCTTCTGAAGCCCTGCTTGGTGTTGGCTCTGAGTGCTGATTTCAGCTCTGTTCTCTTTCCTGATGTGAAGTTCTGTGGTGTGTTCTGGATTATAGAGCTGGGTTTGATCATTTCAGCCTCGTTTGAACCTCTCAGACCGAGCTTGGAGATGCTGAGGGGCAGGACTGACCTTCCCCCTGGAACTTCCCTGGGTTTGTTCATCCTGCCCTCCTGCTCCTCCCTGAGTTACTCAGAATTTTTTCTTTGCTTGGTTTTGAGTTCAAAGCCCAAACCAGTCGTTAAAGGTGTTGTGGGGTGCTAAATAATGAGTAATTAAAAAGAAAACCATAAAAACCTCAAGCAATAACACTCGTGGGTGCCCTTCTTTGTGGACTTGTTGGGAGAGCCACTGAAGAGCTTGTGTTGGTGCCAGGGCTTCCTCCAGGAAACCAAGGACAGGATGATAGACAGGTGGGAAGCAAATCCTGATAAAGCTGAGGGGTTGTGTAGAAGTGCTGTTGAACGTGTGTTATTTGCAGTATTGCTGTAGGAAACTTCAGTTTTTTAAATTGAGAAACAAGAATCTTCTGGCTGAAACTGGCTGTGCCAGGCTGGGAAGCTCTTGGTATGGAGTCTCATCACTCTTGAGCTTCAGAAATAATCCAGAGTCACCAAGGCTCTCCTGGAGCCTCTTAGAGCTGGGCTGAGGGAACAGGAAAACTGTTTTCTTCTTTGGAAGATGAGCATTGATGAGTTGTGAGGATGAATGGTAAGACTCCTCAAAAATGTTCTTAAAATGTGGAATTTACACTGAAAGGTGGAGATGAGGCAGAATTTGCTCTGCCAAGTGGAAATGAGGCAGAATTTACACTTACAAGTGAAAATGAGGCAGAATTTGCACTGAAAGGTGGAGATGAGGCAGATTTTGCACTGCCAAGTGGAGATGAGGCAGAATTTGCACTAACAAATGGAGCTGAGGCAGAATTTGCTCTGCCAAGTGGAGATGAAGCAGAATTTGCACTGAAAGGTGGAGATGAGGCAGAATTTACACAGAAAGGTGGAGATGAGGCAGAATTTTCTCTGCCAGGTGGAGATGAGGCAGAATTTGCACTGCTAAATGGAGATGAGGCAGATGCTCCATGGTTGCCCCTTCGCACAGGAAGCTCCCAGGACAAGCAGGACCAGGTGTCACCGCTGTAATCTCTCAGGTCACACGTGGCCAGGCTCTCAGTGACACTCACCTGCCTCTGGTGTTTTTCCCCAGTCTGTCCCCCTGCCTGCAAGTCTCAGGGCTGCACTGCGGACGGGCAGTGCTGCCACAGCGAGTGCCTGGGGGACTGCACGGAGCCCAGCGACCCCGAGAGGTGCGTGGCCTGTCGCAACTTCTACCTGGACGGGAGGTGTGTGGAGAACTGTCCCCCCGGGCACTACCGCTTCGAGGGCTGGCGCTGCATCACCTTTGGCTTCTGCCAGGAGCTGCACAACAAGTGCAAGAACGCGCGCGAGTCGGGCTGCCATGTCATCCACAACAACGAGTGTGTGCACGAGTGCCCCTCGGGCTACATCATGAACTCCAGCAAGTGAGTACCTGGCCTGCAGGGACAGAACTGGGGCTGGGCTGGGCTTTTTTCTCACTTGGACGTGGGGTTTGAGTGATAAATCTGGGGCTGGGCTGGGCTTTTTCCCACTTGGATGTGAGGTTTGAGTGCTGTGTCAAGACCAGGAGGAGTTTCCGGCGTTGGAGCAATCACCTGGTCTGCTTTAATATGATTTACAAACTAATACCTTGCTAATTCAAGCCATTAAAAGCTCTCCCTGCCATGGGCTGGTGGTTTATTTTTCCCTTGCTTCCTGTCAAGTTTGGAAAAAGTGAGAAAGGGAGATGGGGAGAGGACAAGGAAGAGCATCCACAAGCTGGAAGGGTCTCCCTGTAACAGCGTGGGCAGTGGAGAGGCTTTAGCAGCCCTGCTTCCCTCCCCTCTGGAGCAGCCTCAGGCCAGGGAACCGGGCTGGAAAAGCACAACAGGGAGAGATTGTGGCTAATGAAGAGAGCACAGCGTCCTCGGCGTGCTCGTTCTCAGAATATCTGTCCCTCATCCCTGTAATTACTTTCATTGAGCAGGTTCAAGCTGTGCCAGACATAAACGCACAATGTAACAAACAAGTGTAGCACGAATCAAAGCAGGGAACAGCCATTCTGTCTATTCCTAGGGGGTTTTGACAAAGGAATTAAATAATTTATGGTGCTGAGCTGTTTATCACTGAAAACTTGGTTGTTTGTCCCGCATTACCATTCTATATTGTGGTGAGTCAGATTTCCTATGAATATTGGTCACTTTGTGCTTGCCTCTCATAATAATTTCAGGGAATTCACTCTTAACAGGACTTTTTATGCCATTTCCTGTTTTGCTTTTCCAAAGAACGAACAAGCAGCCCCCAAAGTAGCTGTGCTGCTTGTGCAACAGCCCCGTGGCCTCCCCTGTGCTGTTCCAGCCTGCTGCCAGTGGGCCCTCACAGCTCTGCTCCCTGCTTTTCCTAGAGCATTTCTTTCTCTGAACTAGTTGGGAACACATTCTTGTGCTGGTGTGACCAGGGCAAGCCATCAGCTCGTGCTATTTAAGCAGTATTTCCCCAGAGCACAAAGCACATTCTTGCCTTTTTTAAAGCAACATTGTGTGCAGTCCTCAATCAGAGGATTCCCAGATGAAGGGCCAGCTCTCCACTCATCAATTACACGTTTGGTTAATGATCTTGAGATGAATGCTTGGCTAGGGTTTGTTATCTTGAAAGCCCTGGGATGGAGAACACTGGGCAGCATCGTGGCCAGTTGCCTCTTCACAATAATTTGGCTCACTTCATTTTGTTTTGTAGGGAGGGATGCCATGATTAACGTTTCAAGTGTGGAAGTGACAATATAAGACCATTAAAATTTATCAGCAGTTATTTTCAAGGCCAGGTTGGATGGGGCTTGGAGCAACCTGGTCCAGTGGAAGGTGTGGAGAGGGGTTGGAATAGGACGAGCTTTAAGATCCCTTCCAACCCAAACCATTCCATGATTCTGTGACTCCCTTTGGAGCTCCTAAAAAGCCAACCCCACGACATACCATCACTTCAGCTTCATCACTCTGCTTCTGAGCACTGCTGGGGCCATCCTGCCTCACTCCTGCCCCCCTCCTGTGCTGTTTTGCAGCCTGCACTGCACGCCCTGCGCGGGGCCGTGCCCCAAGGTGTGTGACTTTGGCAAGGAGAAGACCATCGACTCGGTGACGTCGGCGCAGGAGCTGCGGGGCTGCACGGTGCTGAACGGGAGCCTGGTCATCAACATCCGCGGGGGAAGTAAGTGGGCACGGCTGGGTGTGGCTGCAGCTCCCTTCACGGAGAGCAGGCACAGCTTTCCCAAGGATTTTTCCTGGGGGAGGTAGTGAGAAAGCTCAGAGAAGAGAAAAGAATTCTTATTTCTATTCGCTGCGCCTGTTGTTCGGCACATGTGGAATGTGTTAAGGAATTTGTTAATTGGACACCGGTGAAGGTTGTTTAGAGTGATTGGCCAATTGGGTCAAGCTGTGCTGGGACTGTGGAAAGAGTCACGGGTTTTTCTATAGTATCTTTTAGAATAGTATGTAATATTATATAATATAGTAATAGTGTAATATAGTATAGCTTAATAAAGCAATTGTTGAGCCTTCTGAATCACGGAGTCAGAACACATTATTCCTCGGCCAGGGGTTTATCAACTACTGTAGCTGGGCAGTGGGCAGCACAGCCTGGCAGCCAGGGAAACCCACTGCCCTCAGCTGGGGCTCTTCCCTTGGCTCTGACCACCCCCAGCCTTAAAAGCACCCAGAGAAACCAGCACAAAGCAAAGGCTTTCATTTGACATTTTTTGTTAATTGATTTTTGCGAGTTCTCGTGAATTAACATAAAGAAATTGGTTAATATTAATGTTTGGGCTTTAATTGTTTAATATGAATGTTAATTGTTTCATATTAATATTAATTGTTTAATATTCCTGTAATGTGTAGGTGTTTCTCTCTGTGATACCAGAAAACTCTTCCCAATGTTTTCCTCTCTGTAGATAACATAGCAGCTGAGCTGGAAGCAAACCTTGGCTTGATAGAAGAAATCTCAGGTTACCTAAAAATCCGCCGCTCTTATGCCTTGGTTTCTCTTTCTTTTTTTCGGAAACTCCATCTGATCAGAGGAGAGACACTCGAAGCTGGGTGAGTTCTCTCAAAAGATGCTTCATTTGAATGCTTTGAAGTACAAGGAGTGCCAGTTCTATCAGGGTGATTGGTATTGGGAAACAATTCCCAAGTTATTTTTAAATGTTCCTCTGCCCTTGGCTTGTGCCCTACCAGGACAGACAATTTACATTCATTTTTCTTTGGTGTCTGGATTAGTGCAAAAACAGTTTTTCATGCATCCCCTCCCGACCAATGTTTTCATTCTTCTGCTTTCAGGAATTACTCTTTTTATGCCTTGGATAACCAGAACCTTCGCCAGCTCTGGGACTGGAGCAAACACAACCTCACTATTGCACGGGGCAAACTCTTCTTCCATTACAATCCCAAGCTGTGCTTGTCAGAAATCCACAAGATGGAAGAGATCTCTGGGACTAAGGGGCGTCAGGAGAGGAATGACATAGCCCTGAAAACCAACGGGGATCAGGCCTCATGTAAGAGTCTCAAAACACAGCCTTGCTTCCCTTTCCTCTCCCTCTGCCTTGCTCTCCTCATGCTCCTCTTTCTCCCAGCCCATCCCATGATGTTTTTCCATCCCTTTTCATCCCTTTGGTAAAGCAGCAAATGTGCCCCTTGCCTGTGCACTCACAGTCATTATGCCACAAGTAAAAGTCCCCATGGGATCTCCCTCTGGCACCCTTGGTCCCACAAAACCCTGGGAGGCTTTTGGAGCAGGGACTGTATTTATTGTGTCTTTTTGAAGAGTTTAGCACAACGTAACCTTGGCCCAGGCTGGGACTTTGTGTTACTGCTGAGTACCTGATTAATAGTCATAATCTGCTTTTCCCATGTCATGAGGTGACACGGAATAAACACAGGAGAAACAGGATTTCCACCCATCCCTGCAGCCACGTGAGGCAATTGCCATGACAACAGGCAGAGAAAATTTTCCAACAATTTTTGCAATGCCTCTCTGAGGTTTTTCACCCAACAGCTTTCTTCAGGAGCAGCGATCAGACAGTGCCTGTGTCAGCAAACAGCAATAGGGTTGGCTTTGAAGTTGTGTTGCTGAAGATGGGGTTATGCAGACACTTCTTTTGGCAGCAATACTGTAATAAATGCAGTCCCTCTGCACCCCCAGTCCTGCTGTTTGTTCCCTTTCTGTGCCACCAACAATCCCCTTTCCCTGTTTGTACCAGGGCTCTACTGTGGAAATAATCAGGAGTAGGAAAACCTCAGCTTTGTTCTGAGCTGGTGGCATCTCTCTGCTCTGATTCAGCACTCAGTCCCACAGAGATTCACCTGCACACAGGAACAGGAGCACATGCAGGTGGTCATGGGCTCCTTGCAGCTCAAGATATTCTGTTAAGGACATGGGCACAGGGACAGTGACCCATCCATGCAGTATTCCAGCAGCTGTGTTGTGGTCCTGGGAGATGCTCGGGCAGGTATTGCCACCAAAAAAGCCCAGCATTTACTGAACTGGGATTTCAGATCCTGGCTCACAATCTGCAGGGCAACTTGAGTCATCCTTTGGCTTCACTGTCCCTCTGCTTTTGGGGACAGCACTGCCAGAAGAGCCCTAGGTCCTTTCCCACCTGAAACATTCCAGGATCCTGTGATCTCTGGTCCTGTCCTCGTTGCCCCTCGTTGATGGAGCTGTTTGTGGACAGATGTAAAAAGTGAAGATCTTTCAGTTGACTCAGTTTCCTGGTCTGGTTTCCCACATATCAACACAGGCAGCCAGGCCAGCACAGTGGGAGAGGGGAATGCAATGGCTGTGACCTGAAAACTGGCAGGAGCAGTGAAAAAAACACACACAGAGCCTCTGGGGCACCACAGCTCCAGCCTGGGCAGAGGGAAGGAGCACAAGGAATCAGCTGTCTGTAAAGTTCATCTCCTCCCATGGGACACTGAAAACTCTTCCCACATTGGGGATGAACCTGAATTTGGGTAGATCAGCTCTGCCTGTGGCTCCTGGGCTGGTGTTTGGTGTGAATGCAGCTGGAGGAGACAGTTGCATTTCTCTTTGCCAGCTTTACCCTCACCCTGCTGAGCTGGTGTCTGTGCCACCCCCACATCCAACCACAGCTTGCCAGGTTGTTTGGCTTTTTGTTTGCTTTTACATTTCAAACCCAGCTTTCACATTGGCAGCATCCTGTTTACTAAAAAAAAATAGGGGGAAAAAAAAAGCACCCCTGTTTGTTCTGGATGTGGTGCCACTGAAATGAGTGTTCTTCCTCCTGTTGCAGCTACTGCAGGAATAGCAAATTCAGTCAGAGCCACTTGGGCTGGGGGCACAAAATGTGTTGTACCATGTCCCTTGAGCTCCATCCTCCTGCAAACACCCTCCTGTTTGCAGAGGGACCTCACTAGTTCTGGACAAGGCTGGAAATTCTTCTTCCTTTTTGTGGCCTCTTGCCTTCTCTGCAAACTGTATTGCTGGGTTCAGCTGTGCAGATCATCATCAATTGTGAAATGTGTCACCTTTGTAGTTCAGCTCTTCTACAGAGTCATTTTCAGGAGATCATAGAAAAATTGAACCTTAGGAGGGCATCGATACCAGCCACTGATTTGAGGTAGGAGTGGCTGCCAAGTGAGATAAGGTTTTACTGGGCAACTCTTCTCAGTGCCAACATCCTCACATTTATCTTGAACTTCGAAGATAATTAAAAACAAAACGCTTCACTTTTCAGCATTAATAAAACTGTTGTTGCTTCTCACTTGTTACAGGTGAAAACGAACTGCTGAAATTTTCTTCCATTAGGACTTCTCATGACAAGATCCTGCTGAAGTGGGAGCCCTACTGGCCCCCTGATTTCCGTGACCTCCTGGGGTTTATGCTGTTCTACAAGGAGGCGTAAGTGATCCCCCTCGGGTCACAGAGCCTTGCTGGGCTGCCACCAGCAGCAGCTGGCATTGAAAGGTGGATGTTAAACCTGCTGGATGTTTTTCTGTAGGCAGGGCTGTCCAGTCTGATTTTGTGGCTCCTACACTAAAGTTTCCAGTGATACCCTTCTATAAAAGTGTTCTTTAGGATCCCTGACTTGTGCAGTCACAATTCCTCATTTAAGAGCAGTCCAAACTTTAGTTATTCCTGCTGTTCTAGACACACATACTTGAGCCATGGAGTTCCTCATCTCCCCACTATCTCTGTGGGATGCTGAGGGTTATCCCCTTTGAGGTGGGAAAGATTCTTTTAGAATCAAGCTAACTTAAGCTGATTTTCATAAAGCTGGCAATAATCAGTCTGGATTTAGTTGTTGGGGTCATGTGTGGCACAGATCCTGCTCTGTGATGCTGTTGGAGACCCAGGTAACAAAGCTCCCAGTGCCTCCCTTTCAGAATAAATACAATGAGATAATTTTACTTTCTCTGAAGGGTAAAGGATGATAACTTCCAGTGTGTCTTTAGAAATGTGTCTAAGAGCCCAATTGAGGATTCTGTTAATTGGAGCCTTCTCTTTCCTCAAGTCCCTACCAGAACGTGACGGAGTTCGATGGCCAGGACGCCTGTGGCTCCAACAGCTGGACAGTTGTGGATGTTGACCCCCCACCACGCTCAAATGAGCCCAAAGCCCAGGCCCAGCCAGGGTGGCTCCTGAGGGGCCTGAAGCCCTGGACACAGTATGCAGTGTTTGTGAAAACCCTGGTCACCTTCTCCGACGAGCGGCGGACGTACGGCGCCAAGAGCGAGATCATCTACGTGCAGACCAACGCCACGGGTCAGTGCAGCACCCTCCTGGGCTAAAACCAGGCCTAACTAAGTCTGCCTAGGGGTTATCCAGGAAACTTCACACTGCCCTGCTTTGGTAGGGAGGAATTATCCAGGAAACTTCCCACTGCCCTGCTTTGGTGGGAGGGAATTCCTAAACCCAGGAGTGTGATTCCAGGTGGTGCCGATGGGCACCTCTTCTATCTAGTTTGTGTGGCCTCATTAAAATAAGGCTGGAAGAGACCTCCAGGATCATCCAGCCCAGCCTGGAAGAGCCCACTGGGTGCCAGGGAGTGCTTGATTCCCACAGAAATGGAAATTTGCCCGTGCTGTCCCTGCTTTGCCAGGTCTGCAGGGCAGTGCAGTGACCTCTGTCTCTTCCCCACCCACACAGTTCCGTCGGTCCCGTTAGATCCCATATCTGTCTCCAACTCCTCATCCCAAATCATCCTCAAGTGGAAGCCGCCCTCGGAGCCCAACGGGAACATCACCCACTACCTGGTGTACTGGCAGCAGCAGGCAGAGGACAGTGAGCTCTATGAACTCGATTACTGCCTGAAAGGTGAGTGGGTGCTTCTCCCTCCAGGCCTTTCCCTCAGTCTCTCCCAGAACTGCCTGGGCTTTTTGCCTTGGGGGTGCTCTGAGGTTTTTGCCTTGGAGGTGCTCTGGGGCCCAATTCTGCTGGATTCAGGACTATTTTTCTGCAATCAGCTTTGTCCCTGCCTGTTCTGTTACATTAGGTGCTACTGCCAAGGTATGTGCAAAAGGTCTACAAACATTTTTTACTAAGTAATCACATGTTTTTTCCATTGGGCAATCTCACTTCTGCCCTTGCTCCTTTTAAACTGGATTATAAGTTTATTAGCAACAATGGAGATAGTAAAGTTAAAAATTTTAGTGCTGCTGGAGCTCAGGGCCAAGTTGATTTTTGAAGGCAGCTGGTGCCTGGTTTGGAATTCCTTGAGAGAATAGAATTTCACTGAGGACTTCCAAAATCTCACCTGCTTCTCTGTGTTACCTGAACTGGGATAAAGCAGCATCCAAGCTCCATTTCAAAAATAGCATTTTTGAATTAAAGGCCTGTCAGAAAAGAGGGAACTGTTCAGCCCTGGATGTGAAATATGAGATGCCCAAATGTGCCATGAGTCCTGTGTACACTGGTTTGGGATTTTTTTGTAGGATCAAACATCTGCCAAGACAGGCACCAAGTGACACTAGAACTGTTTTGTCCCCAGGATTGAAGCTGCCCTCAAGGACGTGGTCTCCTCCTTTTGAATCTGAAGATCCCCAGAAGTATAATCAGAGTGAAGCTGAGGATGTCAGTGGGGAATGTTGCTCCTGTCCTAAAACAGACTCCCAGATCCAGAAGGAGCTGGAGGAGTCTGCTTTCCGCAAGACCTTCGAGAATTATCTCCACAATGAGGTTTTTGTGCCCAGGTGAGAACATCAAACAGGACTGTCCAGGGGTCAGGGGCAGGGAAATGTAATTGAGGATTAAATAAAAATACCAGGTTGGACACAGCCACACTGCCAGGCTTCCATGAGCCTGTCTAGTCCAGCTGGGTATGGGTGTTAGAATGGGGAGAGCAGAGCACCCACCACAGATGTTCCTGCAGATTGGGAAGCTCCTGCTTTCATTTCCTGTCCCTGAATTCTCCTCAGCTCAAGAATAAAGTGAGAATCCTTAACAAACAGCCTGCAGCTCATCTGGCACCAGATGATGCCAAAAATAGCGATTTTCTTTTCCTGTCTTGAAATTTTGTGGTCAAGTTTTTCATTGAGTTGAAAAGAAAGGAAAAGGGCATTTTAGCAGGCCACACCTCGTCCTTCAGCGTGGTATTTGTGGTCTCCCTTCACTTAGTGTGGGAAATACCTCCAATACCATGAGGAATGTGAGTGCCGTGGGTGGTGAATGTCCTGTTTGGAGTGGCACACTTGGTGTCACATTAAGTGGTGTTGAATGTCTTCACACTTCATCTGCAGCCTGGGGAGGAAGTGCTGGGGAGCAGGGTAGAACCTGTGGTGATTTACCCTCTTCCCTGTCATGCCTTTTGTGCTCTAAATTTATTCTCTCTTTGCTGCCCTCAGCTAACAAACCTGCATTTGCAGCTGCCTGACAGAAGCTGGGTCACTGCACTGAGCATTTTCCCTGTTAAGGCATCCCTGGGGTTCCCTGCTCTGGTGCCCGCAGTCCTCACCTGGAAGCTTGGGCAGAGCCCCTCCTTTTGCTGTTCCCTGGCTGTTGGTGCCCATCAGGATGAGCTCCAGTGTGCCAGAGGATGCCAGGACATGACATAGTCCAAAGCAGAGGAGAACAAAGCCATATGTAAAAGCCAAACTCCTCCTGATGCACTGGCAGACAATTCTGACAGTCTTATTTTTTTTTCCCTTCCCCCCACCCCCAGTTTTATTGTGCAGCCAGCCCAGGATGCTTCTCAGGCCAGTTTCTGGGGTATGTATTTTAGGAAGAAACCAATCACCAGGATGTGCCACCTTGTCAGCCTCCTGAGGCAGAAATCCCCACATCCCATGGCCAACTAATCCTCTAAAACAAGCCAGTGGTGAAGAGGCCTCCCTGCTGCCACGTGCCCTGCTTGTCTTCCCTGGCAGGCTCCAGGCTGTCAGCACATAAATCAGAATTCTTTTTGCTGTGAATACTGTGCTATCACCTGCTCACAGAGCCTGGCAGGGAGCAGGGAGTGTGGTTTACTTCAGGTGCTTTTTTCGTGGCTCCTGAGAGTTCAGTGACCTCTCCTGAGGTGCTGTGGCCTCTCCTGGAGAGAAGGAGCTTGCCAGTCACGGGAGGAATCTCAGGGATGAGGCCAGCAGGGAACATGAGATGCCAGGGGAGCAGAATCACAGCAGTTTCTCCCTGATACCTTCTTGTTTTCCATGTGCCATTTCTCCCCTCCTGCCCTGTTCCCAGCGATCTGATCCCTGGGCAGGATCCAGCCTAGTGCCTTTCTCACCCCTCTGGAAATCACAGTTCCTTCCCCCTGGGCACGTTGATTACCCACTCCAGGAGCCACTGTCACACCTCCTGGGGCTCAGTTTTCTCTGGCAGTGACAAAAAGCCAAACTAGAAGTTCAGGAATGTTCCTCTGCGCAGGCAGAGCTGGCAGTGTCTCAGACCCGCTCCCCTTTGGGGCTGAACAAAGTGGCCATCAGAAGCTGATGCTTTGTTTCTTCTTTCCTGGGTTATTTGCTCTCATTTTGGAGCAGTTCTGCACGGGTTGGAACTCAGGGCTTGTCACACCCTGGCGCAGGCTGCCCAGGGATGGATGTGTGGAGTCTCCATCCCTGGAGAGTCCAACATGGTCCTGAGCCAGCTGCTCCAGCTGCTTTGGGCCAGGGGCTGGGATCAGACAATCCCCAGCAGTGCCTTCCAGCCTCACCCCTCCATGATTCTGTGGGAAGCAGGGAAAGATTCAGAGGAAGTCCTGAGAGGCAGAGGAGAGCTCAGTGGCTGCTGTTCAGGGTGTCATCCCAGGTGTTCCCTCCATCACCACTGCAGCAGGAGCAGGAGCAGCCCCAGTTCTGTCTCTGTCCTCTGTCACACATATTTGTGCCATACCCAGTATTCTTGGGGAGCAGGATCTGAGGAATGACTCACTTCAAAAGTAATTGTTTTCCCCTGTGTTTCCCAATTCAGTTAATTGTGCAGACAAATCTAAAATGCTCTTGCCAGGCAAGCTGACCTGGGGTTGTTTCAGGGGTGTGGAAAAGCTGGGCTTAAGGTACCAAAGGCATTTTTGGAATTCCCCAGCACAGACCATACTGTGTGTGCTGAGGTGTCACTTCCAGCCCCCTCACACCCCCTGGTCACCTGTGGGAACAGGAGGGACCTGGACCTGAGGGTTTCACAAGGAACTCCCTGGAGCTGCTGAGATGGCCTCAATGCAAATTACACTGGAACAACTTTGACAAGAATCAGATGTTTGAAAATACAGAGAATTTGGCAAGAAAATTGCTGCAAATCCAGGATAATAAATATGGGAAGATTGGGGATTTGCAGCTTCAAAAGCTTTTCTTAACTTACTGTGACTTGAGAAAGAAGGAATTCTTGCATTTTACTCTGTGTTGCATCGGTGGTCAAATTACTGTTTTACTTGTGAAAAACAAAATTCCCTTGAACACGAGGATCAGCTGAATTCACACTGGATAAACAGAGGGTGTAGCTTTGCTTTTATGCAAACCAGGTCCTGTTTGGCCATAAGGAATCCTTCCCAAGGAGGGAGGTGGCATGACCCAGAGCTGGGTCCCTGAACTCTGCCCCATCCTGAGGGGACACTGTTCACACCACTACACAAGCTGAGGGAACAGCAGCTCAAAAAGGAGTTAATTAGTAATTAAGAAAGAGAAAACTTAAAACTGGAATGTGCTTGCTCAACCTGCCATCCTGCTTTGTCATCAGGTGGATGAATATTCTGCAGGAAGGAATTCCTGGCTGGGAGGGTGGGCAGGCCCTGGCACAGAATTCCCAGAGCAGCTGTGGCTGCCCCTGGATCCCTGGAAGTGTCCAAGGCCAGGCTGGGACATTGGAAGGTGTCCCTGCCATGGCAGGGGTGGCACTGGATGGGCTTTGAGGTCCCTTCCCACCCAAACCAGTCTGTGATGATGACAACTCCATGAATATTTGTGTTGTGTTGTGTGCAGCCCAGTGTTTGTGTTGAGGACATCTCAAACTCTGCTTTCTGGCTGGTGCCTCTTGCTGTAGGAGGAGAATTGCACCAGGGAAGGCAGAGGGAAGCAGGGAAGGTGGCAGAGACCTGTCAGAGCAGTCCCTGTTGGGTCTGGGGCTGGCCATGGCCTGGTAGTCAGAGGTGGCAGTGGAAAGTTCAGTTCACCAGCAAAGATTTGCTTCAACAGCTTGTTACATTTTTAGAGCCTGGAGATGCCTCAAGTGTGGGTTCAGATCAGGTCACTCTTTGTACCCTTTAATAGCAGCACACACATGCACACACACACAAAAAGATCATCACTCCCTTAAAATACATGGTCTGGATTTCAATTGGCATTAATTCCTTTTGTGTAACTGAATACAGTTACTGATTCACCACCTTGGTTAGTTCCCAACCTGGAATTCCCCGTGGCAAATGTGTGGCAGCACATAAGAGTGTTAGATTGAGCACTTTTGGTTTGGTTCTGATCCCTTTTTCTTTCTTTTTTTTTTTTTTTTTTGGCCAAGAAAATGAAATTTTTGAATGCTTCTTAATTCTGTTGAATTTATTTTGTTTATTTGCTGACAAAACCTGATGTTAAAGCTGGCTGGTGGCACTCAGGTGCAGACAGGGAAGGTGACATGGCCACACTGCAGGTGCTGGTTTTACAAGTGAAAAAAATCACATTTTCAGACTGAAATGCAATAACTTGAGGAGCAACATTTGGTTAACAAAACCACACAATGAGTATGTAATGAATCAGAATCATGAGTTCTAAATGCATGCCTTGAAAAGGACTTAATAGATTTGATCTCTTGGGAAAAGGTTAAAATGCTCTGTGTTACCATTGAGGTTCAGCCTTAGGGGTGAGAGTGGCAAATGTGTTCCAGAGAGCTGGGAGAGTGGCCTTTTGCTTTATAAATGCAAGTTAGTGACACTTGGGACATGTGGCACATCTGAGGTCACCAAGTGGGGCCGTGGTGTGACCTGGTGTGCTCAGAGCTGCAGCTCCAGGGTGGGGGCTGAACTCCAAAGCATTGCAACCCTGCCCAAGGCATCCGTGAGGCAACCTGGTAAAGTTAGACTCAGCTGAGAGACCCAGGGGAACTTGAATTCTCAAGGAAATACTTGAAACTTGGATTGGTTTATTTTTATTTTATCTCCCTGTGTGCAGTTGTGCAGGGAGAAGTCAGTATCAGAATTCTGTAAAAATGCATGTCTTGGTTAAAAAAAAATCCTGAATTTCTTCATTGCATTGCAAATATCAGGACATCTCAAACTCTGCTTTCTGGCTGGTGCCTCTTGCTGTAGGAGGAGAATTGCACCAGGGAAGGCAGAGGGAAGCAGGGAAGGTGGCAGAGACCTGTCAGAGCAGTCCCTGTTGGGTCTGGGGCTGGCCATGGCCTGGTAGTCAGAGGTGGCAGTGGAAAGTTCAGTTCAGCAGCAAAGATTTGAGTTTTGAGTTTTCAGTGACACTCTGAGCTCTCCCATTTTGACCCTTCCTTTCCAGCTGGATGTGTTGACACAGACTGTAAAACTAACTAAACTGTGTTAACAGGCCATCAAGAAAACGAAGAGACCTTGGCTCTGTGGCAAATGCCACCGTGGTGCTACCCACCCTCCCATCCTCCCCCAACAATTCAGCAGCAGCTGAGGGTGCAGAGGAGCAGAAGCCTTTTGAGAAGGTGCTGTCCAAGGAGTCGCTGGTGATCTCGGGGCTGCGCCACTTCACCGGGTACCGCATCGAGCTGCACGCCTGCAACCACGATGCCCAGGAGTCCCGCTGCAGCGTGGCAGCTTATGTCAGTGCCAGGACCATGCCAGAAGGTGAGTCTGTCCCTGAGCCCTGCTGTGGCTTGGTGGTTCCCAGAATGCTCCTTTTCCCACGGGGGCAGCTGTGATATGTAAGATCGGGGCTGTCCGTACGTCTCGGTGGCAAAGGAGGATGGATGAGTTATTGGCAGGTGTGAATTTTGCCCAAAGACATGAAACTAAACCTGATCTTGAACTTGGTTCTAGCTAAAGCTGATGACATCGTTGGCCCAGTTTCCCATGAGGTGGTGGAAAAGAACACAGTGCATCTGAAGTGGCAGGAGCCAAAGGAGCCCAACGGCCTCATCGTGCTCTACGAGGTGAACTACGGGCGGCTTGGGGAGACCGAGGTGAGAGGTTCTGCTGTCACAGCACCTTTGGAGAGAGGTTCTGTTTTCGCAGCGCCTTTGGAGAAGTGGCTCCCTCTCTGCTGTCACAGCACCTTTGGAGAAGTGGCTCCCTGTGGGAGCCCGGGCTCTTTAGGATCTGACAGTCCTTGTGCATACAGTGCCCTGACTAGTCGGGTTTCCTGATGCAGAACAAAAGGAATAAAAACTTCACTGGTGAATTTGTCTCCTCTGGAAGCCTGGGATGACGTCACTGTCAGTGCCATGGGGACAGGGCTGCTGTCGGTGCCAGGGGACAAAGCTGGTGTCAGTGCCACAGGGACAGTGGCACTCCCCAGTGCAGGCCCAGTGTCAGTGCTGAGAACCAGAGCAACACAGAACACTTGTTCCCTGTAACCTGACCTACTGCCCTGCAAAGCACAAAGCCAGCACAAGCCACTAACCTGGAGCAGACTGAGAGCCCTTGGGTGTGTGTTTGCCAGCTGGGGAAGTGCTGCAGGAGCCCCAGGGAGCCACCAGGGTGCTCTCAGAGCCCTGGGTGCTGCAGGAACGCCCAGGAGCTGTCAGGGAGCCCGGGGTGCTGCAGGAATCCTGGGGAGCTCTCAGGGAGCTCTGGATGTTACAGGAGCTGTCAGGGAGCCCGGGGTGCTGCAGGAGCCCCCAGGAAACTCTCAGGGAGCCCGGGGTGCTGCAGGAGCCCCCAGGAGCTGTCAGGGAGTTGTGGGTGCTGCAGGAGCCCCCAGGAGCTGTCAGGGAGCCACGGGTGCTGCAGGATGACCCTGACACAGCCCTGTCCCCACAGGAAGCCCATTTCTGCGTGTCCCGCAAGCACTTTGCCAGCGAGAGCGGCTGCAAGCTGCGGGGGCTGCAGCCTGGCAACTACAGCGTGCGGATCCGAGCCACCTCCCTGGCTGGGAACGGCTCCTGGACTGAGCCCACCTACTTCTACGTGGCTGATTATTGTGAGTTCCTTTTATTTTTGACTTTTAATCCCTGACAGAAACTCGGGTTATTTCTGGAGGATGGGGTGTAGCAAGCAGGGAGTCACTAAATATTTACCAAATACATCGGTTGTCAAGAACCTGAGATTACTTGGAAACAAATGGCTTTTGTTTATTAGTCCTCATTCTGACCAGCCCCACATTTTGATCTGAAATAGCCTCTAGTTTTGTATTTGTTCCAGTTTATTGAAAGGGGAGATTTTATTGAGGAAAAAATTCGTAGTTTGAACTTGTATAATACCTCCAACTCTCTCTCTCTCTCTCTCTCCTAGTGAATGCTCAGCCAAATATTGCTGTTATCATTGTTCCAATTATTTTTGCCATAATAATCGCTGGAATTATTGGAGCTGCTTATGTGCTTGTGAAAAAGAGGTGAGTGTAGTTTCCTCTTGTTTTTCACCAGAAACACTAAAACTTACATCCAAAAGTTTTGCTGCTTGGTTGGGAGTCAGTTTTTGTTTAGTTTCTAATTTCCATAGTGATTGCAGCATTAATTTAAGTGCAGGAAATAGTCTGTGCCATATGGGGACAGTTTATTTGCTGCATGCTTTGGGGATTAATCAAACTGCCCTCACCTCGAGGGTGTCAGAGGCTGCAGAGTGCTGAGGATTTTGTGTCTCTTCCAGACAAACCGAAGGACCAACAGGACCCCTGTATGCATCCTCCAACCCTGAGTACATCAGTGCCAGTGATGGTGAGAGCAACCAGGGCTTCTTTTTTGTGTAATCATGCAGTCAGTGCAGCAGGATGGGCTTAGAGTTGTCTTTGTGAGGTTTTCTGGTCCTTTTGTAGAATTCACCCCTGCATAGTGTGGCAGCGCTGCCCAAGGCTGCTACAGGAGCGTCTTTCAGAAGATGCTCAGCTCAGAATGTTCCCCTGTGCCAAACAGTTTATGTCCCTGACGAGTGGGAGGTGCCACGGGACAAGATCACCCTCCTGAGGGAGCTGGGCCAGGGCTCCTTCGGGATGGTGTACGAGGGCATCGCCAAGGACATTGTGAAGGGAGAGCCTGAGACGCGCGTGGCCGTGAAGACGGTGAACGAGTCCGCCAGCCTGCGCGAGCGCATCGAGTTCCTCAACGAGGCCTCCGTGATGAAAGGCTTCAGCTGCCATCATGTGGTAAGTGCTGGGTGCCTCAGCACACAGCTCTCCAGTGCCTTCAGAGCCCGACCAAAGAGAGCTGGCCAAAGCAGAGCTGGCCAAAGCAGCAGAGGCAGATGATCCGTCAGAGCTGGGATCTCTCCTTGCTGGATTCCAGAGAACCCGTTCTGCCCAAGTCACTGCTGCTCTTTCTAAACCTCTCAGCCTGACAAGGCCTTGTGGGGCTGTTCTCGGCTCTGTTTGGACACAGCCTCGAGGGAATTTCTCATTCGTTTTCCAGGTTCGCCTCCTCGGAGTGGTCTCCAAGGGACAACCTACTCTGGTGGTCATGGAGCTGATGGCACATGGGGATCTGAAGAGTTACCTCCGCTCTTTGAGACCTGAAGCTGAGGTAAAGACAGGAGAGAGGGAGTCTGTTGTGGAACAGAGTGACTTGATTTGGGGTTTAATACTTTTTATTTATTGGTTTTAAGTTGAAAGAGGGTAGATTTGATTTGATTTTGGGAAGACTTTCTTGGCTGTGAGGGTGGGGAGGGCCTGGCGCAGGTTGCACAGAGAAGCTGGAAACGTCCAAGGCCAGGCTGGAAGGTTGGAGCAGGGTTCCCTTCTCATGGCAGGGAAGTGGATGATGTTTAAGGTCACACCTAACCCAAACCATTCTGTGACTGTGATTTTTCCTGGCAGAATAACCCCGGCCGGCCGCCCCCGACGCTGAGGGAGATGATCCAGATGGCCGCGGAGATCGCCGACGGCATGGCCTACCTGAACGCCAAGAAGTTTGTGCACAGGGACCTGGCAGCTCGCAACTGCATGGTGGCAGAGGACTTCACTGTGAAAATTGGGGGTAGGTGCTGCTGATCCCTTCCAACCCTGGCCATTCTGTGATCAGGAGATGGTTCTGTGCATTGTGTTTGCTGTAAAAGCAAATTGATAAAACTAATGTGTCAAACACATGTGATTCTCACTGTCTGCCTTTGGGAAATTGCAGCATTTCCCTCTGTTTCTTTCCTGTGACAGAATTGTGTGCACTTCAGTAAGAACAGCATCTCCTGTAGAGCCACAGCAGATTTTATCACCTTCTCTATTTCCATACCTCTGTCCTACAAGTTCATTACCTTTCCAGCCTAAACTACGTGGGTTTGTCTCACTGGTCTTTGCTTCTGTGAGAATTAAGACAAAGAAGGAGTTGGGTACAACAAACCCAGTGCTGATAATCCTGTCACTGGGTCAGGTGGCTTTTAAAAGTAATTTAACCCAGTTTTTAACCCAAGCCCTTTTAGTAATAAGTAAATACAACATTTAAAATAGTCTGGAACCCCGCAGTGTGGTGATTTTTCAGAGCTCTCTGGAGTTAAAGCGAGGGCAGTGGGATTTCAGACAAAGGGAGCTCTGTTTTACTTACAGAGGATGAATAAAATAATGTTTAGAATAGAAGCTGTCACCAAAAAATTTAACTCTGGAGTCTTTGTTGTGACTTGGTAGAAAAAATGCAGGAAAAGGGAAATGTTTTGAACATTAATCACAAGGTGACAGATGACTGCAGGCTGGGCTTTGGCAGTGGGGGTAAGGCAACATCCATCTGGAGATGTTGCATAGGAGAAGCAGGATGGAGGGAGAGGCATTTAACACATCCCAATTGCTTCTCTCAGACTTTGGGATGACCAGGGACATCTACGAGACGGATTATTACCGCAAGGGGGGCAAAGGGCTGCTGCCCGTGCGCTGGATGGCCCCAGAGTCGCTGAAGGATGGGGTGTTCACCACCTACTCCGACGTGTGGTAAGTTGTCCTCTGCAATCCCAGATGAATTCCAGCTCAGGAGCTCCTTGTTTTAGCACACATAGTTTTAACTGACTTGCTCAGAGCACAGACAAAACAAAGCCGTTGTTTTGAAACACTTCCATAAAAATATAGTCGTGTTCTTTAGAAGTGTGCATTTTCCAAAATAACTCTGTCACTGGTAGGCCAGCTCCAGGATGTTTTGTTCTCACCAGGAGCCTTCTCTCTCCCTTAGGTCATTTGGTGTTGTCCTTTGGGAAATAAGCAGCTTGGCAGAGCAGCCATACCAGGGACTCTCCAACGAGCAGGTGCTAAAGTTTGTCATGGATGGAGGATACCTGGATCAGCCGGACAACTGCCCAGAGAGGCTGTAAGTGGGCAAGCAGGGGCAACCAGCCCAGCTGCACTCTTTGCCTGCAGTGTGGCCAGCAAAGATGGCCTGACCTGGGGCACCTCTTAACTCTCCTCGACTGGGGAGGAGAAAGCTAGACTTTAGTGAGGCACCTCCCACAGAAATTCCACCAAAGCATCCTCAGTGATTCAGGGAAGGGGCTGCCCAGGGAGGTTTGAGTCCCCATCCTTGGAGGTGTTCAAGGAAGGCCTGGACATGGCACTCAGTGCTCTGGGCTGGGGACAAGGTAGGGGTGGGTCAGAGGTTGGACTTGATGATCTTGGGAGGTCTTTTCCAACCTCAGTGATCCTGGGATTCTGTGTGAGGAGCAATTGTGAGGGAAAGCAGCTCTGGCTGGAAAAGGGAGCACAGATGGTAACTCTCTGGTTCTGGTAGCCTCTTCCCCCAGCTGCTTCTGGCCAAAACAGCACTTCCAGAGTCATAAAATAAACATGTTTTGTGAGTATCCCTATGAAAAAAGCCTGCTGTGCTGGACATTTGTCTAATGGCCAGTTACAAACTCCAGTTTGAAACACTATTTGTATTTGTGAGTTCTTTCTCCATGGTGTCTGATAACATGTGACCTCTTGCTGCAGCCTCTTTTGGGTGGGATGTTTACAGGACCTCTGTCCTCTGCCCAGCCTCCCATTTTCCTTGAAGTTTTGGGAGCTTTGTTATCTTTCAGACTGAGTTAAAATTAAAAGGGAATTAATTAAAAAAGGATGAACTGGCTGTAAGTGCGTGTGCACACATACACAGAATCTGTGAACCACAGCCCTGTTTCCTTCAGCAGCCAAGTTAAGAACAATTGAAGGAATTGGAAGGAATTTTTAATCTAGACAGAAATAGAGAAAAAGGAGTGTCAGGATCTACAGGCAGATGTGGAGGCTGGAAAGAGAACAATCAACCTGGGGTGTCAGAGGCGTGGTGTGGGTGGTGGGGGGTCTGCCACGCGTGCCAGCCTTGCTCTGCACGTGGGATTGTTTCTGCTGCCCCTGACTGTGCTCTGTGCTGCTGCAGGCACAGCCTGATGCAGATGTGCTGGCAGTACAACCCGAAGATGCGCCCCACCTTCATCGAGATCATCGAGATGCTGAAGGAGGACTTGCACCCCAGCTTCCACGAGGTCTCCTTCTTCTACAGCGAGGAGAACAAACCTCTGGAGACAGAGGAGTATGAGATGGACTTTGAGAACATGGAGAGCATTCCCCTCGACCCCTCCTCGTACTCCCAGAGGGACAAAGCACTGGGGAGGGACAATGGACCCTCCATGGCCCTCAAGGGCAACTACGAGGAGCACATCCCTTACACTCACATGAACGGTGGCAAGAAAAACGGGCGGATTCTCTCCATGCCCAGGTCAAGTCCTTCCTAACACTTCCTGTTTGGCCCAAGGGTTGTGTCTGCTTTTTTTCCCCTCCTCCACAAATCTCAGGACTCTTGTTATTGCTGCCACAGTGTATGACACACATCTACAAACTCTTCAGATTTTTAATCATCTTACGATTAATTTTTTTTTTTGCCAAGTTGACTGGTTGTCAGTGGACTTATCTGTGAACATAAATGGAAGAGGTTTCCATGGCTGCTGTCCCTTCTGTAACCATGGTTTCACAACAGGAAGCGACCGTGTGAGTTCAACTGAAGGAGAAGCGTCCGCGTTTGCCAGCAGAAGACGTGAAGTTCTCTGGTGCCTGAGCTCCAGCCCAGCAGCGCGGAACAAGAGATTTCCAGTAGAATTCCAGGCTCTCAGGCAGCCTCTCCACTACAGCTGAAGGATTCAGCACATCAGTCAGATTCTCAGATTGACCAATAGCTGCTGCTTTCATTCTTTGTTTTCAAGGGGTGCGTGCGTGGGCGTGTGTGTGTGTGTGCAGTATCAACATGTGGGGTGTACCCTATAGCAAAAGAGACACTTCTGGTTTTGTACACAACTTGCAGCGCTTTCAGGCACATGGTGGGATTTTCGGGGTGTCCTGCACAGGGCCAGGAGTTGGATTTGATGATCCTAGTGGGTCCCTTCCAACTCAGCATACTCTATGATTCTCTGTTCTCACAGGAGCTTTCCTCTTCTTGGAAGTGTGTACTTATCTTTTTTCCCTATTTCCCTGGAGGGACTGAATCCTAAACAGATTATTTTTATACTGAGGACTCTTGAGAGCAGGTTTTCTCTCATTAATAAATGAGGAAAACGTGCTGGGAGCTAAATGAGCAGAACTCTGAGATTTGTGGGTACTTTCAAGACCAAACGAAGTAGGAGTCCCCTGACCTGAGACACGGAGTTTTCTGTCCTTACAGCATTGAGTATATATATTGTTTGTTGTAACATATTTAAAGATGTCTTTAGTTTAAATTTTAACTTCATATAAATTATTGACTGTTTATGATCCTTTTGGGGCGGGGAGAGTTGTGGGGGATTGTTTGGTCTTAAAGTGGTCCAAAGATTTCAGAATGAACTAATTTTAGCCTTGCAGGAGCGATGAAGCACATGTTCAGTTCATACTTGACAAGGCTTTGTAATAGTTTCATGATTTATACAACACAGTCAGCTGGCTCCAGTCGAAGCCCCATCTTGGGTGTTGGGAGCTGAAGGACACAGAACATCTTGGCCTCGAGTCTTGCTCCTCCTCTGCCCCCGTGTCCCTCGCTTTGCCTTCCGTGCCGCAGATGCAGCTGGCGAGAGAGGACGAGCACGAGCTGGAGCTGAGGAAGAGACACTGAAGGGGGGAAGCACAAAAGCTCTGGGCTCTGCACGCCCGAGGGGACCGTGGTTTGCTGCCTCTCTGCTGCTGCCAGGCCTTCAGGCTTGTGTTCCCCGAGATTCCCACTGCAGAACTCCCAGGACGCAGCTTGTTGGGATGTCAGCGCTCGCCGTCGGGACTGTGCTTTGACGTGCTGCTGTTTGCAAAGACAGAGCTGATGCTGGAGAGTAATGGTGAAACTCAACCAGGGCTGGTGGGAGCAGGGAAGGAGGAGGATGGATGTCGCAGGCCCGTGGCATGCAGGAGGTGCTTGAACAGCAGGGAGAGATGCTCAGTCCTTCACTTCTCCTCCTGGAGAAGTCCAAGATGTGTTTTGTGCTCTCTGCCAGGAGAAAGAAAGCGAGGTGCCCTGGCTCAGGAGAGCTGGGCTGGGCTGTGCCTCCAGCCCGGGCAGTGCTGCTGCTGTGAGCGAGGCAGAGGGGCTGCAGTCCATAGGGAAGAGCTCTCCAAGCCCACACCTGGGGATGCAGCTGGTGCTGGGAACCTCTGCCCCCAGCTGCTTCTGGCCAAAACAGCACTTACAGAGTCATAAAAGGGGGGACAACAGACTCTGGGCAGCACCGGGAGCTGTTGGGCCCTTTGCTGCTGGAGGCTGATGGGTTTGGCCCAGGTGGAGGGTACAGGTTGCTCCACAAATTTGGGTGGAAAACACAGTCCAGACATGGGTGAGAACCTTTGGATTTCAAAAGGCCTCGTTTACATTTCTTCTGCTTTACAAAGTCATAACTGTTTAGCAGCTGTATACTACACTGCAGGAAAGAAGACATATTCTCACACTTTTCTAAGGAAGAGAAGTTTTTCTTATTAGAATTTTTTATTTATTTTAATATATAAAACACTGTAAAAAAAAAGCAACAAACAATTAGTTTTCTTAAACACACGGAACATGTAAATTTGTATCCGCAAAATCTTGGCAGGTGGATGTGGTGGGATTATTTTTGTCCTGTTCTGGTGCAGTCTACCTCAGTGTTTCTTAAGGATATTTTTTAATACTACACACCTCTAAACCTGTTTAAATATTCTGGTCTGGACCTATTGTGGATCAGGGAAAATCAGTATCAGCTGATTCCAATACCAGGGACCATTCATGAAGGGAATGGGAAGGAGAATGGCCCATCACTGTTGATCCCTAATCTGAACAGTAGTGGCCAATGAACCCATTTACAAATTTGGATCTGATCTCATCCCTTAGTTCTGTTGTGATTTAAAAAAAAAAAAAAAAAAAAAAACAACAAAAAACCAAAAGATGCATTTAAATGTTTGGACTTTAGTGAACTCATGACCTAAAAGGAGCAGGCTGCTTCCTCCTGGATCAGCATGTGCCAGTGTGGAGCAGGGACTGGGACCAGCCTTTGCTGTTAGGGTTGCATTGGAGTGGCTTGGTCACTGCTCTTCTCGCTGCGCACAGGTGACCCAAGGTCCTGCCAGTGACCTCCTGAAACAAACCTTTCCCAGCACACCCTTGCTTTGATACCATTTCCAATGGCAGTGATCATAACTGTGGGAATAGAAGAACTTTTACCTGAAGGAACATTGGAACCTTGTATTGGGTCTGGCTTTTCCCCGTGGTTGATACTGGTTGGCCCTGTGAGTACACATGGTTTGAACACTCGGCTGAGCCAGGGAGCTTGTGCTGCTCCATGGACAGGCAGTCTCCTCCCGTGGCTCAGTGTCACCTTCACCCTGCACCAAAGTGAGCAGTTGTTTGTACCCAGCACTGTGTGAAGGTTACTCATCCTTCCTGCCTTGTGCCCAGGGGGAGGGAAGGCGTGTGGTACCAGTGGGGAGGGTATCGTGTTTCTCCTCTGTAAAACAAATAACACTAGTGGTTGCTGCTCGTGGCTGCTACAGATCACATTCATCTGTAGAATTAGGAAGAATAAATGAACATCACCCACAAAGCCCAGCTCTCACTGCTAGAAAATCCTTCCTTGGCTCACAGCTGACACTTTGGTCTCTGCTGCTGGAAGATCCTCGGCCCAGGGATGCCCAAATGCCTCACTCGGATCTCACTGATTCCTGCTCAGAGAATTCCTGCAAGTGGAGACTCAAGTGCTGTTGAAACCTCTGGGGTGCTGCCAGGGACCCCAGCCTGGGCAGGGGTGCTGTGCTGAGCCTTCCTTGGGGGAGCTGCTGCTCTTTGCTCCAGCCACATCCTTATGGGGATGCAGAATTCCCCAGCTGTAGTGGAAGCACCACACTTGCTGCTCCTGCTGCTGCTTAGGAGGAACCAAACACTGGTGCAGGAGAGCAGGTGGGATGGCTGGAGGAGGGCAGCCAGCAGTGGGAAGCTTTTTCTTTCCTTGCATTAGTATTTGTTGGAGGGTTGGCTCCTGCCCTTTGTGGGCAGAGAATGCCCCGCTCGCAGCATGGGGCAGCAGGACAGACCCTTCAGCCTGGTCCAGGAGCAGCTGGAGCCTCCTGGGCACAGTCTGGCACCACCACGTAGCCAGAAATTCCCTCTGGTGAATCAGGAGGAGCAAGAAGCTGAGCTCTACTGAGCTTTCACTGAGGAAACGTCTGAAGTGGGAGGCTGGAGAGGTTTCTCAGAAAGGTTTCCACATTAAACTCGATTGCCACTTCCTGAACGGCTCTTGCCAATCTGGAACTTCTCTGGCGGGCCAGCGCAGCACTGCAAAGCTTGGCTGCTGGGTTAGGAACGTGTCTGTCTTGGCTGCTTGTAAATACTCTATTGTGTTGTAAAATAGAAGAGCTCAGACATAAACTCTGTGCCAGCACTGGGTTGGGAAAGGTGATGGGAACTAGATCACGCTGCAGCGATGATGGTAAAGCAGCTGTGTGGGTATGAAGAGGCTGCTTTTAGGTTGCTAAAGGGTACTCGTAATTTATGGGTAGTTTATCTCTTTCCTCCTAAATTTGTATTATAGCAATGGGACACTGCTTAATTTTAGTCTGTTGGCTATAGTGTTGGTATCTCTTCGGGAAAAAAAAATCACAAAAGTCGCTTCTTGTGTTACTGAGCTGACTGTGCTGAAGGCAAATAGGAAATGACAGGAGGGAGAAGGGTACTGAGCTTCTGCTTTAGAGGAGGGAGGGAGGGAGGCAGTCGAGTTCCCTCTCAAAGCCACTGTGACACGAAGATGGACCCTGAGGTGTCCCAGGCCCTTCCTGCTACCAAGACTGGAACCTTGTTTGACAAGCCAGAACGTGAAATATCTTTGTGCCATAAAACCTTACTGTCAAGGCTGTGCCAGGTGCTCCCGTGATCCGTGTGGGATGGGCTCAGAGCCTGGAGGGAGCTCGGAACTGCAGATGAACCCTGTGATCCTCTCGGAGCTGAGGCTCGCAGGAACCCCATCCCTTCCCAAAGAGCCTCCCCTCAGAGTGTCCTGTGGTCCAGGGAAAGGAACTGCTGAATGGGTTGGAATCAAGAAATAGTTACTTCGTGAAATTCAACGTAAGATTAGTTTGGTATTTGTATGAACTTAATGGAATTTGGCCTTTTTATTACCTTCTGCTTGGCTCTGTGTTCCCTCTGCTTGGATTCTGTCCGTGAGTGTTGGTGTAAAGCCTTGATGTGTTCAGCCTCGTTAGGAGCATCACAAGAGTGAAGCCAGTCATCCAGCTGACTTTTGGAGGAACCTGACTGTTGAAAAGCAACTCTAAAGTTAACCGTTTTTAGCAAATCTGCTGTCATTAAATGTGTATTTCTTTTTAAAATGAATTTGCTTGTCCTTCTCAGAAGGAAGCACTTATTCTTGCAGTTTGGGCAAATTCACTGCAGCACAATGCAAGCTGTAAGGGGACAGGTAGAGAAATGACTTTTTAAATATTGTATAATAAAGTTAGTATTAACTCCTATGGTGTTGTTATTTTTTTGCCAACAGATTTGCAATCAGCCAGAAATTCTGTTCCTGGTAGTGGTTTTGTTCTCACTCCAGTGCTCCAACTGGTGGTGTTAAATAGTTTCCTTTCTCAGCCCAGAAAGATCCCTTGGGAACAGGGTCTGGTGGCTGGGAGGACCTGGAATAGTCCTGGCAGCTAAAGAGGAGCCATCAGTGGAAGTTAAATGGGACTCTTGCTTAGCTGAGCCCCAGCCCCTGGTCAGTCCCAGCAGCACCAGTAAATCTTGAGCTGAGGGCTCTTTGCCTGAGAGCTCTGAGCTGGACTCAACACCAAAGCTCTGTAAATCCAGACTCTCCCAGCAGCATTCCAACGCTTCCACCATCCCCACTTCCAAATCTTTTCCCATAACTCAGTCCCATGAAAACTGATGGAGAATTTTAGAAAGGTCACTTGTAAATCTGCAGAGGTAGAGTGTTATTTGAGCAGGAAAAGCATTATCTTTTGCTTTAGTTAGGGGAATGATTTTATTCTTGGAGCATCAAAACTGGTTTGTATTTGAGGACCCTCATGGATGGGGGAACTGGACATCAGCTTCATCCAACACAGTCCAAAGCAAATGCTCTCTGCTTCACTTAAATAAACCACAGATAATTTCAGTTACATGTTAGGTGATGTTCTTGAAATCTTGGGGTTTTTATTTTTTTTTCCCCAGTTCATTCTTGCTGCTCCCACCTTTCCCTCTGTGTAGCTAAGGTTCCAGAATACAAATAGTACTGCAGATACCTCTTGTTAGAAATAAAGGATCAAATGTGCCATGATTTTTTTAAAAAGGAAGAAAAAAGAAAAACCTTCCCCCTTGATTTATTTTTTCAATGTTTTCATATCTAAGAGCCAAGCAGTGACATGTACAGAAAATCTTTGAATAGTAAAAAATAAAATCCTTGCTGTGTGTCAGAATATTGAACAATTAACTGTTTATATTAAAATTCTGAATAAATTATCCAATAATAACTGTTCATTTTGTGTCTGCTGTCTGTGCAGCACTGAAGGCTGCTTTGCTGTGGAGAAAGCACTAAATTAGTACCTTGGAATAAGTTGCAAAATAAATGATGTTAAGGAAAAAAAGAAAACTCACAGCTCAACCAACTGTAGGCTTATAATGTGAAGCCAGTGGAACTCCTCTGCCTGATGGCTCTGGTGATCCCTGTCCTCACCTCTGGGCTCTGGGGTGATGCCTCTGATGCCATCAGGTGAACTTTGGTGCCAGGATTCCTTCTGGAGCATGGAGAGCTGTGGCTCTGTGATGTAATTTGTTATTTCCTGGGCATGGAGCAGGTGTTCCCTGCTGGGAGGGGACAGACTGACTCCTAACTGCCGGTTTTAAAGCATCAAAGGCAGAAGATCAGCCCCACCCCTGTCCTGTGGTGGAGCTGCTGTAACTGAGTGTGCACCAGGAGCCTCCTGTCCTGCCCAGGCCCCTCTGGGAGTGTTTCTAACTTAAACCTGGTTTTGTTTCACCAGAGCCAAGATTTCCCTCCTGATGAGCTGCACCAGCGAGGTGAGGGCTGCTCCTCCTGCTAGGGAGTTGTGCAGAGCCTGAAGATCCCCCCTGAGCCTCCTTTTCTCCAGTCTGAGCCCCTTTCCAAGCTCCCTTATAGGACTGACGCTCCAGCCCCCTCCCCAGCTCTTCCCTTCTCTGGACACCCTCCAGCCCCTCCATGTCTCCAGTGAGAGGCCCAGAACTGGACACAAGGCCATACCAGTGCCATTTCTTCTAAGCCTATCCAGAATTCTCTCACTGTGAGAATAATCATAAACAAACTGGTATTTTAAGATGTTTTGGAGTTGTTTCTTCTGGCACAGGCTTGTTCTCTGGGGATCCTAAAATGCAAAAATAAACAAAGCCACAAAACTTGAACTTGCTGTCCCGGGAGGTTTGCTTCTCACTGGGCTCTCTGGGATGTTGTGGGGAGGCTGCTGAGGCTCGGACTGTCCTCGTGCCATTATCCCTCATCACTTTTCCAGGCTGCCTGCACAGCTCAGCTTCAGCACCCCCCAAGCTGTGTCAGACACGTGGCAGGAGGAAAAGAGCTCATCCTTAACTGAGCCAAGGACAACTCACCATCCCATCAGCCAGAGCAGCTGCCTGGTGTTTAGGAGCTGCCCTGATCTCTGATGCTCATCGAGCTCTTGTGGACTTCAGAGAAATTAAACCTTAATTCCTCTTTGCTTTTGTGGTTTCCTGGAGCACAGGGCAATTGCTATTCTGAATGCTGCCAAAGCTGCGGTCTCTGAGTAATTGGAGTGTGAGTGGTTCTTGTTCTGATTAGGGTTTGGCTGGGGCTGATGAGTGCTCGGGGCTCTGGGATGAGGAGCGTGTGTGCCTCAGCACATGGGGCTTGTTGGGAAGGAGGGAATGGCTGTGCCAACAAACCGAGCCTGGACATGCCAGGGGCTCTGTCTGCTGGCCAAGAGCAGGGCAGGGGCACTGCCTTGGAGCTGAAGTCTTTGTCTCTCTCCTGTACAGGTGAATATGGTCAGTACAGGCATTTCTGTGCTGTGCTATCACTTCACCCTGTGTAAGACAGACCTGCTGGGCTTTGTGGTCCCTGTTGCTTCACAAGGTCAAACCATGACAGCAAAGACCAGGGACTCGTTTAGAGGAGCTGTGTGTAGGAGGCTAATGAACCGTGATGCAAGGAGCCCATGGGCTGGGCTGGGTATGTGGGGTTTCAGGGCACACACAGCGGTTTTTCCCCGAAGGGAACAGGAAGCTGTTGCCTCAATAGCTGCTCCTGGCAGCCATCGTGACTTCAGGGCTCCCAGGCCCCTGAACCGGCTGCCTCAGGGTCCACAGCCCTCCTGGTGGCTTTGCTGGACCCTTCCAGAGCCCAGACCCCGGCGAGGGTGGGAGGGAGCAGCACTGGGGCACAGCGGTGGGAACTGCAGCATGGGAGAGGTGGGTTTGTTTGTGCTGTCGGAAAGGGGAAGCGGTGAGAGGGCTGAGCCAGCGGCCCCCGTGAGCAAACCGCCCTCATGGCCGCTGCTTCCCCCGTGAGGCTCCGCTTCTCACTCTGCTCCAGCAGCTGGACAGCAAGCCAGAGCTGTCAGATATGAGGATCGTGCACGAGGAACTCGCCACAGAGATGCCTCCAGCCCTCAGGGTAAGTGGCTCTCTGCACAAACTCCATCCCACAACAGCAGGGTTGTCACTCACCTTCCTCAAGGCCTTGTGAGGAAGCAGCTTGTCTTGAAGCCAAAAGTTCCAGTGCTGGGTTTGGTGCAGCCTCCCTCCTCCACGAGCTTCAGTGCAAAACATGGGCTGGGGAGGCTCAGCCTACACAAGGTTTTGCTCTGCTGTGAGTGAAGAGGAGGAGAGGAGGTCAGGATTTAACCCCCAGGTGCCATCATGGTGGGCTCTAGGGCAGTGCTGGGCTGGTTTGGCACCCTTTGGGTGCTGTTTTTGGCTCCTGCTGCTGCTGTGCCACAGCTGACTGTTTGCAAAGGCACCCTGGCACTGCCCACAGCTGGGTTTGGGCTGTGCACAAGAGGGGTCCATGCCCAGGATCCCCAAATTCCACTCTGGACTGCCCTCTCCAGGGCTGGTCCCCAGTGTTATCCGGGAGATGGAAGCAGAGGGGATGTAGACAGGGCTGTACTGGATGGGTGACACTTTGGGGTTTGTGGCCAGGCAAGAAAAATGCTTTTTGACACTTGCTTTTGTGCATCACCTGCCCAACCTGGCCTTCAAGCTGTGGAGGTACCTGTGGTCATTCCAAAACTGGCTGGGCTCTGCTCAGTGAGGCCACAGGCATCAGCTGAACAGCAGGGAGGAGTTTCGGTCTGGCCCCAGAGCCCAGCAGCTGCACCGAGGTAAAACCTGGCTTCTTCAGCCTAATTGAGGGGTTGGGAGTGAAGTTTGGAGCCTGTCTGGGCTGTGGGGCTGGTGCCAACTGGGAGCAGTGAGCTTGGAGAGTAGGGAGTTGGGTCTCTTGGGGCAATTTGAGATTGCTCCCACCTGCCTCCCTGTGTGGGAAAGCTGAGGAGGGCTTGGAGAAACGCCCTTGCCAGGGGACTGGGACTTGCTGTGAGCTGCAGCATGATGCTGATGTTGCAGATGGACGGGGTCTCTTGCAGTCCCCTGCAGAGGCTCTGCCACAGCACTTGAAAATGAGTAAAAAGTGTAAATAGTGAGCCTTCATAAACGCCTTGTAAAGCCATTAAGCCTTGTCAGTATCAACTCTGACCCCTCACTGAAGGTGAAGGTGACTCTTAGCCGGGTGAGAAGTGCCTGAAAGTGCTCACAAAGTGTCTGTCATGCTCACAGCCATGAATGGAGCAGGGAGGTTTTGGCAGAGGGGCTGTGGTGTGTTAACAGCTTGTTTTCTGTTTCTGTCTGCAAGCCTCCAGCAGCACTCAGGGGCTGTGTGTGCTCCGAGGCCACTAATCCCCAGGCCCAGCTGCAGGAAGTCACTGACCTGCTACACAGGTGGGAATGCCAGGGACCAGGAATGTCTCTCTGGCTACAGCTTCCATCAGCTGATGCTTCTGACAAAACACTTGGCTTCTCCACTCCCCCCTTGGCAGCCCCTGGGCTGCAGCCTGCAGCGCTGCCTTAGAGCGCGCTGAGCTCTGCCGTGCTCCGTGCCGGCGTCTCCTGCTCGGGGCTGTACCTCGCACGGGGCTCCCAAATGTCAGACTCGCTGCTCAACCACTCCTGGCCATCGTTTTCCAAGCGCTGGAAGAAGAGATGGTCCTTTAAGCGAGGTAATGGCCTGTGGGGACAGGGGGCTGAACGCGTGGTGGGAGCTGGGCTGTGGCAGGGACAGCTTGTCCTGGACTGAGCAGGTACCAAAGAACCCCGGGGCCCTGGGCAGAGCTTGTTTTGAGGTGCCCCCTGCTTCTCCCTGCACGGGACACTGCCTTAGGTGGTGGTGAACACTTTTCCTTCCATTTAATCTTCTTTTCAAGGCACATAATTGCCTGCAGGAGCAGGGTAATGGGTTAAATATCAGCCTTTTGGTTTTGTAATAAGTTTGTTTCGTGGCTGGCAGTGAGCTGGATGTCCCGGTGCTTGCAGACAGCTGTCTCTGCATGATGCCTGGCCAGAGTTTGGTGTTTGAGCAGATGTGGGGGAAAAGATTCCTTCAGTCTTTCAGTGAGGGTTGATGAGCAGAGCCCCAGTGTCCGGAGCCCTGGCGGTTTGGGTGGCCTGGCTGGGCTTCACTGTGTCCAGCAGCAGGGGTGGGAAATGGCAGCAACTGGTGTCAACTGGCCTCATTTCTGCACGCGGTGCCGTGACTTGGAAAGAGGGAAGTGAGAGCCCCAGGAAGCAGGACATTTGCAGCCCTAGAGGAGCCAGGACACTTGTGTCCTTGTAAGCAAACACTGCCTTCAGCCTGATGCTTTTGGGTACCTTTACCTGCAGCATCAGAGCCCCTGCTCCTCTTTCTCCTTCATTATTCTCCACCCACACCCAGTTCTCTTCTGGTCTGGATGTGCAGGAGACCAAGATCCGAAATGAACAGTTGGGGGAAGGTTAATTCAGAGCAGGAGGCAGAGGGTCCTGCAGGCTGTGATGTGTGGTGAGCCCCAAGCAGCTCCCCCAAGCTCCAGCTGGGCACCCCACTCCAGCCATGCCTGCTGGGGGGGGTTATGGGCTGGCTGGGAAGACTCAGGTGGGCTGATTTCACTAACAAATGAATCAGCCTCACCGTGCTCCCAAGCACTGACTGCTTTACAGAGGGCCTGGGTACAGCCAGCTCCCCTCAGCAGGTGTTTGCAGAGCAGTTTGTCCTTTTGAGGCTTGTGCTTGGACACAAAATGCTCAGGGCTCGCTCAGCCCCTCTCCCACACTGATGTTCTGTAGTGTGGCACTCGCTGGTCCATGTGGGCCCTTCCCTCAGTGCCCCTTGGAGCCACTGCAGGAACCTGCACAGTGACCTGGAGGGAATCAGAGGGGCTGCAAACCCCTCTGAGCCCTGCTGAGATCCTTCAGCTGAGAGACAGCAGGGAACAGTCCCAGCTCCCTGCTCCTCTGTCCTCCGTGCCCAAGAGCCCGGCCCCAGCTCGGTGATAAGGCAGCAGCTCTGTACAGTGTGTTACAGTGTGGGACAGCTTATCTTCCCCTGCTCCTGCCCAGAGCCAATCCCCACCGCTGCCACGGCTGGCCACGAGGGGCCCACGCCTGGCAAGGGACTGCACTTCAGCCCATCTTGGAACAGGGAGTTCAGCACTTGCTTTCCAGAGGTTTTTCCCTATAGCTCTGCACACCCTGCAACAAGATATGTGAAGGGCAACTGATGCAGGACCAGGAGGGCAGGGGTGGCTCAGGGGAAGACAGAATAATTTTTATTTCATGTCTGTGATGCTCTCCATGGTTTCCCAACAGTCTCTATCCCTGACTGCTGGGAAATGCCCAGACGTTCTCGTCTTTCCTTCCTCCTGAGATTGTTTCATGGAGCAGAACTGCCCAGTGCCTTTGTCCTGCCGCGTTTGGTGTGGTCTTTCCCCAGTGGGAATGCAGACAGTGTTTGATGTTGGAGGATGTGACTGGTGTGGCCAGAGCTCACATCCATGTTTTCCGCTAACGTGTCCCCTCCCAGCGCCAGCCTGGCTCCAGGGTCACTCAGGGACATGCAGCATCCTGCACCAAGCCAAGGGACAGGCAGGTGAGGATGGGACACTGCTGGCAGGGCTTCTTCCAGTGCTGGCTGCCCTAGTGCTGTCACCTGCTGTGACACTTGTGGGTGCAGCTCCAGTGACCAGCCTGTCCGAGGGAAATCAGCACAGCCAGCTGCAGGAGGGAGGGTTTGACTGCAGGTCTGAATTGGAATGATGAAAATCTCTGTTGGGATCCCAGTGGCCTTGGGCACGGTTAGAACAGCATGAAGCCTTCTTCCTTGAGCCAGAGCAGCTCAGCTGGTTGATTCTGCTGTCCCCACAGCATCAAACCCCCTGAGACCATCCCAGACTGTCACATGCCGTGAATGCCTGTCACTGCTTCCTTCCTCCCCATGCAGCAGCCCAGAGTCATCATGTTTCACCCGTGGGAAGCTCTGGCAAAGTGCAGGAACCATCCCAGCCCAGCGAGCGATGCTTCCTCTCCTGCTCTGCCCTGGGAATTCCTCTGAGGAGGCTGCTCCCTGCAGCAATAACCTTTTATGGTTTCCAGCCAGAGACGAATTAAGCAACTGCAATACCTAATCTGCTTAATGTTCTCCTAAAGCAAACAGCATTTGTTCTTGAAAGTGTCATTTTGTTATCCCATCTCCAGCTTCAGCTGAGGAAAGGTGACTGCTGCTATCTGCCAGAGCCTGGGGGGCCAAGATTCCCTGTCCCCTTGCCACCATGCAGGAGCCTGGGTCCTTCCAGACAGGCTCAAGGGCAGAGTACGGGAGACTCAAGGTGCTCCAGAGTTTGCCACACTTGCTGACACATCGGCGGCCACCTTGATCATTGATATGGGGATGTTCACAGCCCCCCACACCTGCCTCCTTCTTATGTGCGCTCCATGCTCGAACTTCCTCACCCATCATCCAAAACCCGACGCCTGAAGGCATTTTTGCCCATGAGCTCCTCCATCACCCCCTTGCCCAAGTGCCTGCTCCATGCCCCATGCCAGCCCAGCCTCTGAAGCAGTAGCCCAGCAGTGCCGTGGCTGGTGCTCACACATTGCCTAAAATGGTGTCCCCACGGCAGCGCCCGCGCGCTGCTGCCCCTACCCCGGGCTCGCGGCGCCTCTGATTTATCGCGTGTTGAACCGAGTGTTTGAAGCCTCCGAGGAGGATTTAAGTCCTTTGGTGGGTCTGGACCGGGTCTGTTGACTGCAGCCTATGCCTTGGCCAAATCCTGAGCCCTGCATGGCACAGGCAGAGCTCAGGGAATATTTTCCAGGCCTCCGAGGAGCTGACTCTGTTCCAGGGATCCACTTTAGGGCTGCATGGAGCTTGGTGCAGGCCCAGAGTAGCCTTGGTGGGATGGCTGGACACTGCTTGGGAAGAAAAAACTTCTTGTTTTAGTTAAACCTTCAGTCCAGGGCTCTGGCCTCTGTCAGGCCACAGCCCTTGTCAGCTCCTGCTGCCTCCCAGGACTTTGCTGCTTTCCCTGTGGGTAGTTCACAGCTGAAGAGATGGCAAGAGCAGAGAATCTCCTTTCTCTTCCTTCCTTGGATTTGTATGAAGGGAAGCACCATCTGTCCTGGGTCCCTAGGATGCTCCCCACCTCCTGGTTGCTCCCCATGGGTCCAGTCTACCTTAGCCATCAACCCAGACTGTTTGGGAGCTTCAATGGTTTTCAGTGCCTGCTGAGAACTTTGGCTGCTGTTTCCTACAAATTTACGCCAAAATCTGCGCTGGTTCAAGGATGTATTCACTTCAAAATGCTTGATTTTGATTGCAAGCTGAATCCAGGTGCACTGAGGAAAGCAAAAGGTGATGTTTAATAGCTCACTAAATCTCTGCCAGTTGCAGATGCAGCTCAGGGACATCCTGGGTAAGAATTGGTCTATTCATTAAAAATGTCATGTGAAGTAAATTTTACAGCCTTGCTAGAAAGCCTGTTTCAAATTTTCCCTAGTCTTGTAGCTAGAAACCCCTTAATTGAAATAGTGCCTTCAGAAGTGTTTTCTTTCTATATTATTTATAGTCCTTCACTTGAAACCATCACACACATTTGAACACAACAAATGCTCCTTAAAACAGAAAATCTGGCATCTGCAGTGTGCAGTGGGATCCAAGGAACAAACCTTCAAACTCTCCCTCACGTTTGCTGACTTTTTTTAGTTGGCACCATGCAATTCCTGGCTGAATTGTGTAGCTTTATAATCCACAGCAGGATGCAATCTTTCCAAGAGTGCGTTTTTTAACAATGTCTTCCTTACATTAATGTTTTTATGCTTGATTTTCCTGGAGTGTGATGGGTTTCTAGCAGTTTCCTGCTGGTTTTTCCCATTGGATAGATACGGCTGCTTACAGTCAGTCTCTTGCTGTTGTTCTCTGCATCTTCAGAGATCCACCACGGTGCTTCAGCCAACAGCCTGGCTTTTTTCCCTTTGCCTCAGCCCTTTGCCTCAGCTGTGTGTGTCTCAAAGGAATAAAAAGCCTCCATGAGTCATGCGATGGTTCAGGGATTGTGGCTAAGGTTTACAGTGTGCCTCGCTCCACAGGAATGTGCTTCAGTCAGCTGGACCATCTATTGTACCACAAACACACCCAGACCTTGGTTTGTTTCTCAGTGCGTTATCAGATGGAATACGGACACTCAGGTTCACGCTCCTGCCCGGGGAAAATCCAGAGGAATGATCCAGAACCAGGAGAATTATGTGCTCCTGATATTGCCCTGCATATTCAGGGTTTTCTGGAGCCACCAATTTGCCTCCCAATATCCTTTATTACCTACCCACCCAGGTGTCCTTTATTCCTTATCGATGAAAATAAAACCACTCTCAGCATTTTTATTCCTAGATTTCTGATTCAAAGGTCCACAATGTCAATAACAGACATCAAAATGTGCTTAATTCTTTTACTGTGGAAAAAGCCTCTGCAGCATAGGACATCCCACGAAGGTCTGTCTGGGACAGTGCAAGCCTGGTCTGTCCCCTTGCACCCACTGCAGGGATGAGGTTTCTGCTGGCAGGAAATCCCTGCACCAGGTTCCTACAGGATCAAGGCTGCTGTGGTCTGGAGATTGCCCGGCACTGCCTGTCTGTGAAGGAGCAGAGGGCACGTGGAGCATTTCAATGCTGCCTGATGTCACCTGTGGGTGTGCAGCTGGTTTTCCATCCCTCCCAGATGTCTGGTTACCAGCTGAGACCTCCTCTGTCTTGCAGGGTCCGACTGCAAGCCCTGCTTACGGGAATTCACTGACCACCACAGCCCTCCCTTGGAGTATCCCACCCCCAAAAGCTTCCTCCCATCCCTGATCGCTGAGGATGATTCCTTCTGCACCAGCATGGCTGAAGAGAAGGCAAGTATCCTTTTTCCTGCTGCTACCACCATGCAAGGTAGAGACCAGGGGCAGCAAACTGGTGGTCAGCACCATATCCAGAGGGGTTTGTGGTGAAGTAGGAATGGGAGAAAGTGGTACTGATCCAGATTGTCAAAGAATACAAGGTTATGTTGCTGTGAGGGACAGCAGGGGAGGGTGACTATTAGAAAGTCACTTGCAAGCCTGGCTCTGCTCTGCACCCCAGTTTCTGCACAGGGCGTCCCCTTTGCAGGGTTGGTGAGGCTCTCAGAGGATTTGTGCTGCCTTTGCAGGAGGACTCGTCTTCCACAGAGCTGGATGTGCCAGCAGCAGACTTGCACAGCAGCACAGAGGATCTCCTCTCAGACGCTGCTCTCCACGGCACGGAGTATTACAAAGATCTGGGACTCCAGAGCCTGCCGTCTGCCAAAACAGCGCCAGACGCGGCAGCACAGCCAGAACAAGGATCACAGACTGTGTCTGCCTTTCCCTCGTTGGAAGAGAGACCAAGGGCTCTGAGCAAACTCCCTGTGGATGTTGCTTTTTCCAATCCCGTTTCCTGCTCAGTACATTATGGCAAGGCCGACTGTCGTTTTCTGAACAAAGGCCACCTGTGCTCCTGTGCAGCCATGCCAGATGATGGTACCAGCAATTCTGAGCATCCTGCAGAAGCAGACAACGAGCTGGACCTTCAGGAGGCCCAGGATTCCTTCCCCACACTGGTGAGATCTATGTCCACCTCCCGGAGGCACAGCTGGGAGAGTCCAGTGTCACCCGTGGACTGCAGGCGCAGGTACGGCAGGACTGTGAGTGATTTTTGATGTACACAATGCAATGGAGGTGTGAGGCTGAACATCACACTGCCCACAGCTCCAGATGCTGCTGGATGGTCTCCCTCGCCTGTCAGCATCTGCCAGAGCAGCTGGACACCTACTGCTTATGTTGGGTGGGATGTGGAAGAGGAAGTGCTAGGGCAGCAAGAGGCTTTAATGTCTTCTTGGAAGCAGGAAAAACCTCTTTTCCTGGTGTTGGGGATGAGAAGAGGATCTCTCTTTTCTGTCTGGAGGGAATCTTGAACCGCATCAGTTGCCCCGATGACCTCCATCCTCTGGCTCAAAGGGAATTTTTCTCTTCAAAGAGGGATTAAGAGAGCTCTGTCAAATCCTTTTTCTTCTTGTCTGTGAGTTGGCTTGGTGGGGCCTGTGCCTGCAAGCGCTGTGCTGTGCTCCAGCCCTCTGCCCTCCACATGGCTGCAGAGGAGGTTGTGTTTGTAGCACGGTGCTGAGCTCTGGCTGGGAGCAGAGTCAAGCCTAGCATTCTTGCCATCCTCTGCTCATACCACATGAATGCCTTGAGCTCCAGGTTCCTCCAGGAATGCTTTCCCTGCTGACAAATGTATTGATCTCCCAGCTGACTGGGATTTAGGTGAAAGCCAGCAAGGACTATTTTTATCTCTCCTCCTTATACGGTACCCTAAAATTATCTCAGCCTGAAATCTTGGCAGTCCTTTATCAAGCTCAGACTTTGGTTCTCAGACCTATTGTTGTGCCATGTGCCATGGATCATTCACAGTTTATGCTGTAACAGGCACATGAGTAACGGTGGCACGGAGTGGCTGTCGGTGTCAGGGACACGTTCTGTCTCTCCGCTGGGTGATGAAGCACGTGTGAGCAGGAGGCCAGGCAAGGGGAATACACCCCACTGTTCCCTAAGCAAATGCTTCCTGAAGCCTGCCTGTGGCAGCAGGAATGAAGTGACAGTGATCTGCAGACAGAACCCATGCAGAGACTAAGATTTTCCACTGAGCTTTATCCATCATTTTGCTTCTGTGTTGTCACTGCAACAGCACTTGGTGTGCAGGACACTGGGAGGCACTGGGGGAGCTGGTTCACCCCTCATTTCCTAGAAAATAATTTTTTTCCTTCCTCAAATCTGGGCCCTGGTGGGAGCAGGATTTATGGCATGATGCCACAGTGGTGATGCGATAAACATCATCTGCCACTTCTAAATGCCTAGAGGGACTTTCCTGGATGACAGCTGACAGGGCAGCAGCTCTGGAGCAGACAGGACAGGCTGCTGCCAGGGTGGCTGCACAGTCTCAGGGGTTGCTAAGAGATCAGGGTGAGCCATCCAGCACTAAACATCCCGGTGACCAGGGAGCTGGGGACTCACTGGTGGCAGCCAGAGAAGCTGTTTTTAACAGGCTCAGGACTTGGTGTCCAGGCTGACACTTCCTGTCATTTCGTGCCTGCTGTGGGGAGCCTCCTTGTCCCAGTTGCATGAGGTTGTTAGGACCACCCAGCTGGGGACAAGTGCCATGCCAGGCACAGTGTGTCAGGTCTCCTCAGGCCTGCTCTGAGGCTTCTTCCTGCCCCCTGATTAGGTTCAGCCTGGATGTCACAGAGCTGGGCAGTGACCCAGAGCAGGACGATGTGGAGAAGAGGAGCCAGTCCTGCCTCCAGCCTCACGTGTCCCTTCAGCTGCCCAGAGGAGAACGAGGAGCCTGGAGCAGCAGCCGGGGTGGCACAGTGATCAAAGTGGAGATAGAGCCGCTGCGCCCAGACCTTGTGGCCAGCTCCAGCTTGCAGGAGGTGGTGAGTTTGGAGGGCTGGGCACAGGGGCAGCAGGGCAAGCTGAGGGTGCACAAAAGCAGCATACACACGTGTCAGCTGCAGGCTGGACTCCTTCAATGCCAGCGTGGAACCAGAATGTTTGCAGGAATCTCAGCAAGGATGGCCTTTTTCAGATGAACTGCCCCATCTTGTGGGATAAAGGCCCTGGGAGCTGCCTGCAGTACAGCCCTCTTTTCCCATATATTTAGCTGGAATTTCCCTTCCCCTGTGTCTGTTGTCTCTTGTCCTGTCACTGCAGCTCTAAGAAGAGTCTGACCCTCTCTTCTCTCTAATCCCCTGTCAGGTAGTTGAAGACAGCAGTGTCACACACTCCCACACACACACCCCTTACACACTGCTTTGCTCTGGGGAATGAATACCTTTAAATTCAATTATTAATAAAAGGACAATTGCATCACGGTGCTGCACATCCAGTAAAAGTGAGAAGTGCCTAAGAAGGTTTCAGGCATGAGTGTCACTTGCTCCAGCCTTCTTGGAGCCAACAAACAGCTGGGCCTAAAGGGTCTCCTGCATAATAACTCAGACAAAACAAGAGGGAAAGGGTGAGGAATCAGCCATTATGGAGGCTCCCTTGATGCACAAAGCACCAAAGACTTCTGTGATTTTTTACTTCTCCAGAAATGTATCAGCAACGGGAAGAGACTGAGGTCCAAGTCTGTCCCATCAGCCTGTGAGACCATTGCCTCCCCCCAGATACCTCACAGTTTCAACACTTCTCTTCCAGCTGTGGAAGGTTGGTATAGACTTTATGCCATTAAATGGGTTCAAGGTGTGATTAAGAAGATAAAAAAGTGGAGCTGTAGCCTCCAGAAGCCTGGACAGCCTCTGCTTTCCCTTCCACGTGGTCCCAGGAGCTCCTGAAGTACAAAGCCAAGCTGGTTCTGAGTCTGGCCCTGGCTAGCAGCGCAGTCTCAGCTCAGACATGCCCATCCCCAGTGACACATTGCCCTGTGGCCAGTACATTGGTCTCTCCCTACTCGAGTCCCACCTGTGAGGATTGCCCTGGAGAAAAATGTGGTGATTTCAGAGCCTGGGAAGTGGAGGGGAGGCTGGCTGTCATGGAGAAGGGCTCTGGGGTGGTACCAGCTCCTACCTTACTGTAAGCAGGACCCTCAGCAGCAAATACACAGACTGGGGAGGGGAGGGGTCACACAGAAAAGTGATGTAGCCTTCACTTCCCTCACAGAAAGAGTAGAGCAGGATCTCTTTCCCTAACTGCTCCTGGCATTTCTTCCTCACCAATCAAGACAGAGTGGAAGTCCAGCATGATTAACAGGGTCCAGTTGCATAGATTGTAAGGTGGTGCTCTGCAAAGGCAAACAGGATCCCTGCTGAGAGCATTTTGTGTTCCAGGTGTTGAACCCCCTGCTCTGGAGATGCTGGAGAAGGACCACGTGTCCCCAGACCACGTGTAGGTATTGTCAGTCCTGTTGGTTTGAGATGAAGGAGATTTTTGAGTGTATCTGAGCTACTGGGGATGCAACAGCAAAGGAGTTCCCACTCTGTGCTGGGGCACAGCTGAGCAGTTGGTCATAAACCAGCACCTGAGGCTTTTTTGGGGTCCAGAATGTCTGTACAAGGATATTTTCTAATCCCTTGCTATTCTCTTGCCCCATCCTTGGTAGGTTAATTGTCCAGAAGGTACTTCAAGAGCTGAAACATTACCATGGGTAAGTGTGTCTGGGACAGGGATGTGTGGGGAGGTCACAGGTCTGCCTGAGACACACCTGGCAAAGGACATTTGGCCCCTTGAGGGGCAAATCCCCCGGCTACCAGAATCACTGATTTATTCCAGTGAAATGAGGGTAGAATTGCAAGGAGAAAGGGCATTTCATGTGCCTCCTCAGTAACTCTAAAAATGTTCCTGCCCCATCTAGAAAAGAGAGTTTCAGCTGACCTAGAAGTTCTGCTCTTGTGTTCTTTGCTGTGAATGATGCCTTTTCTCCGCCCAGGGTGAAGCAGAGAGCTTGTGTGCAAGAAGGCAGCGATTCTTCCCAGCAGAACCTCACTTGGTTTGAGTTCCTGTCTAATGAGTAAGTGAGACAGCGGCTGACACACACTTTGTGTTCTGAGAGCAGACTGATTTCGAGTCCCCTCCATCTAAGCTCTACTGCCCTGCTAATCCTGTGTGCAGGATACTGGTATCGGCAGGGGCTCAGCCAGGAGGGTGGCACTGAACAAAATCTGCACACATAGTTTGAAAGTTCAGCTCCTTATTTGCAAGTGTCTCATTAGTAAGTGACATGGCTGATGCCAAACCAGATCCTCCAGGAGATGGAAAGCTCACAATTGGGGTCCTAAAGTAATGCTTCAATTAACTTCATCAGTGATCTCCCTAAGCTGGGCTTGGTCAGTGAATTTCCCCTTTTTTAGGATATTTTGGTCTCCTTTCAGAAATGAGGACAGTGGGAAGAGTGATAAAGCAGAGAAAGGCACAAAGGTGATGCGACGTCTGAGTTCCCTGCGGAGCCGAGTCACTGGGTCCTGGCAGAAGGATAAGGTGAGAGAGAGATGTTGAATTTGTGGAAGGAATTGTTAAATTATTAAAGTAGAAAAGGGGATCTGACCATAGGGAACAGTTAGCTGGAGTGCTTTTGGATCGCTGAGGCCTCTGTGTTGGTCAGCAGATACACTGTGACCCCTAAAGTAGTAGCAGTGCTTGGGACTGAGTGATCCCTGAATTCCAGCCCTCCTTGCTCCAGGGCACTTTCTGGATGCTCTTTTGCTGCCTTGGCACTGTTGTGCACAGCAAGAAGAGTGCCTTGGCTGGGTGACTCCCTGGATCATTCTTTGTGGCAGGAGGGACAGTCAAGTGTGTCCTTCCCTTCATTACAAATGGACTTAGACTATAGGGTCTGCCCCGAGCCATGGGAAGGCATTTGGGAAAACACTACCATCCCACTGTACCTGCTGCCCACCAGCTCTCTGCTCATTTGTACCTGTGGGGAAAGGAACATGTGGGCAATGCAAGGCCTGTGACTGAGCTGTGTTCTTCTCTCCTTCCAGGGTAAGAACAAAGAGCAGCTCAAGGAGAAAGAGAAGGAGAAAGAGACAAAGGAGACAAAAGAGAGGTGTAAAGATATCAATGGGCACCAGCTCGTGCCAGGGGTTTTCTCCAGTTGCACCAGCTGCTCACTGTGTGCCAAACCTCTTGGGAATAAAAGTGGTCTGCAGTGCCTGAGTGAGTATGGCTGTCACTGCCTGGCTCTGCCCCAGCCTGCGCTCCTTGCCCATCCTCCAGCCCAGGCCGTTCTCCTGCCTAAACCACCCCCTGGATTGCTTCACTTCTCTGCTTGCCTCGACTCTACCCCACCACTCTGCTTGGCCTGGCTTGGTTGTTTCTCCAAATAGTCTAAATGATCTCTGAATCCTGTCTGGCAATAATTTATCCTCATTTTCTTTGGCCACTTGACCATTTCCGGCCCCTTTCCCCCAAGGAGGCTTCTAGGTCAACTTCTCTTTTACTGATTTTTTTTTTTTTATCATGAAGTTCTGCTTTGCCTGAACAAATATCCCAACTGCCTGAGTGTAGCTGGATCTTTTAAGCTGTTTTTCACAGCCGCAGTGATGTCTCAGCTCAGCATCTGCCCTGTGCATGGGCACAGGGATTTCTAGAACATCCAAAATTTTATTAACTAACACAAAGCCAAATGTTGCCTCCCAGGACGTGCATGGGTGAGACTGCTGCCTTTCAGCTCTAAGTAGTGCCAGCGTGCATGAGCCTCTGTGCTCCCACTGCATCCACTGTGGCATGGCTTTGACTGACAAACCCTGTCCCTCCTCTTTGGGGCAGGTACTCAGGGCACTGAAGAATGTTTTAATTCCCAAGGGTTTGTCTGTGGGCAGAGAAAATTTTCTGGAAATTAAAGGATTGCCCTCTTTCTCCACCCTGTACCCTCTAGCAATGCTCGCTCTCTCAGAGGCTCTTAAGGTCAGTAAAACCTTTCTGGGGCACTAAGGGACTGATTGCCCTCAGACATGTGTGGTGAGAAATATATTTTCCCTTCAGGGCAGCTGGAGGGAAATTGAAAAGGGGCACAGTGCTGGGTATTAGTGAGCATTTTTCAGGCATCACAGCAAAAAGTAGGAAGCAAGGAGCTGAATAAGAGCTTTGCGGATATTTAGAGAGAACAGAAATTTTATGGGAGGAGGCAGAGTTGTGCCTTGTCATTCCTGTGTGAGGAATCTCCTAGCCAGAGGCTCTGTTTGCAGTTCTGCATGCTGTTTTACAAAAATACCTTAACCTGGGAGGATACAGACAGCCCTTGATACCCATGAGCATGGAGCCATGCTCTGTATGGTCTTGGGAACTCTGAGGGCATTTAGTGTGAGTGATTCTCCTCTGGGCAACCCTATGGAGATCTGTGATCTGGAGTTGGAGTAGCTGTTGAAATGAGAGTGTGGCTCGGCATGGCTTGTCCATCATTAATACACAGGGACTGTACATGAGTTATGGTAACTTTCACCTTGTTTCCCAGCCCTTCCATGAGGAATCTGTGTTCTGTCTTGTGAACGTTCAGGAGAAAAACTCCAAGGTGACTGAGGCACTGGTTTGTGTTTGGGACTCTGTGACATCTCCTTTGGCTCTTGGCTGCCCAGGCTAATGCAGGCAGCAGAGCAGCACAGCTTGTTTTGTAATGTTCCCTTTGCAGTGGCTTCAGAACTGAGGCTGAACAATCGGGCAGGGTTTTGAGATGTCTGTTTAAATTAATGGCCTGTCTGTGGTGAGAGATGGGCTGGGACTTGTGGTGTGACAGCTGATGGCCTGAGAGTGCCTATATTTGGATGATGCTGGGCTGAAACCTTTGCGAGCTGCTGCTGAGCTGGTAGTTGATATCAGCAGCTCTCGTTACTGCAGATCGGAGCGGTGTGTGGTCTCCTGACTAGTCCCTGATAGAGCTCTGGGACAGCAAGCTCCGGGGCCACCGGGAAGCCGGAGCAGCAGGCCTACTTTTCAGAAGTGTGAGCAGCTCTGTCAGGCTCATCCTGAGCCGTGGCTGCTGCCAGGGTGTGAGGGTATTTGGCAGCGCCTCTTGTTTTCTCCTCGTGGACTCACATTTGACCATCCCCGCGCCTTGGCCCCTGGCCATCCCTCGGCCCATCGCTGGTCAGGTGCTGCTGTTGCTGTTGTTGTCTCCGTGGTATTTTTAACTGCAGCACCACCACGTGGTTCAAGGCAAAACGGGCTCGTGGAAAACACAGCAAAAGATGGTGGTTAAAGAAAGGGATAAGCTGAAGGGGGGGAAGGATAGGAGAATGATTGCAAGCCTGAGGTCTTTTCACTGTCCAGTAGACACAAAAGGTCTGGTGACTTCCATGGCTGTGATGAGCTGTAGGAGCGAGTGCTCTTCTTATTAGAGATACTAACAGTAGGAAGAATTCTGCATTTAAGTCAAAACAAAACCCCATTGTTCTCCTAGAAATGTGTGTGAGCTGTGAAGAAAGTGGGCAGCTCGGATAGCCTGGTACATGGTAACTCATTTCTCTCTCCCACTGATTCCTCCCATCTATCCTCACCCCACATGACACTGAGTCTCCCAGGAGAGAAGGCTGTGCTGTGTGTTGAGAGTAGAGAATCAGGAGAGTCTCTGCAGCTCCCAGATGTGCAGTTAGGAGCCTGGTAGGGATGAAAAACAAAGAGGAATGATTGCAGTCACAGGGATCTCTACAACAGTGGCCACCCAAACTCTGCCGTTACGTAAACAATGAGCTGTGAGACCCTAGGTTTATTGTTCACCTGGAAATGAGAAAGCTCCTCTTGAGCCTTTGCTATCATGGGTGGAGAAGGTTCTGTGCCTAAATTAATCCTCTCTTATAAACATGCTTCCAGAGTTTATGCAGCAAGAGTTAGATGAGTCCCAGGGAAGCCCTGACAGGAGGAGAGCTCTCCAAGGAGGCTGTGCCATGGAGGCGAGCCAGGGATATGCTGTGGAATACAGATGGAAGGAGGATTGCTTCCCTTGAGCTTGAGCACTGGGGTAGAGGTGGGACTTCTACATCTTTAGTTGACAGTGAATCTCTATTACTTCCTGGGAAATACAGAGCCCAGGCCCCCACAGGGGTGTCAGATTGACCATCCTCTTCCAAGGAAACATATAGCTGCAACCAAAGTCTGGCAGGCTTCAAACAAACTCCTCTTCTTTAAGAGATGGTGCTCAGTTTAATGAATCTTCCTGAACAATACAGGCTGTGCTGGACTGTCCACCTGTCCTAGGCTGACCCTTGCTGGCTGCTTCAGTGCACTGACTGATCTCTAACTGGTTGCTGTAACAACTGGTCTCCAGGATTTATTTAAGGTGCATTGTGAAGGAAGTTTGGAAAACCATTTCCTTTCTCACAACAAGAAAGGGAGAGGACACAGATTTCTGCAGTATGTCAGGCAAACATCCTCCACCCGTGGCCAAGGAGAGGCTAGAATAGCTTTTGGTTTAGACCTAAAATTTGGGGTGAAATTCACTTTTCACTTGGCACTTGTGCCTGCAGGGTTTTGCTTTTGGATTCCCAGTGCGGTACCAATGAGCTAATAGGTGAAGGATAGTTTTGGCTTATGATAAGAAGGAATTACTTGATTTTCTATCCTGAAATTTCTGTTTACAGCCCACACAGAGTCCTGAGAAATCTGAAAAGCAGCAGACAACCTGGAATTTTGCATTTCCGTAGAGAGGCACAGCTGCCAAAAATCTTCTGTTTTGGGGGGGAAAAGGAGGTTTGGCTGCTATAACATGATGACAGTGATAAATGGACTGGGAGTCCCACTTGGAATAAACTATTACTGACAGAAGTCCAAATAAACAGAGGCAAAACCAGAGCGGCTGCGTCGGCTGTGGGTTAAGGTGGTTCTGAGCCAATGGAGCAGGATATGAAGCAAATGTGAAAGCGGCTGCAGTGCTGGTTGCAGAGGCAACACTGACTGAGCTGAGTGTCCTGACACAGAGCTGGCTCAGCCAGATTCAAGGGCTTAGAAAAGGAAACCAAAGCACATCCTATTCTCAGTGCTTCTTCTTCTTTTCACTTTCTTTTTGTGTCTGGGCAGTAGTACCTTGATCTGGAACTTCTCTAAATGCTGCTCCTTCCATTCCCTGATAAAACCTCAAGGTCTTGTACACTCAGGCTGACAAATGCACAAGGACAGTAATCAACCTGAGACACATTCAGCAAGAAATCTTTTGCTATTACAGAATTACACAGGATTAGACAGCTGGTACCCTTCTCTTCTTTGCAATGCAAACCTTAGCTCTAAGCTACAGAGTCTTGGAGCTGACTGCTGTGCCAGATTTTGCACTGATTTTGTGGCGATGCCCTGAGGCCGCACAAGCACAGCACGTTCTCTCCATGACAGCTGCAGTTGGGCAATCTGCAATGCTTTACTTTTATATTGCAGCAAAGCACGAAGTTTGAAGTGCCTAAGGATTAATCAGTCACCAAGTGACAGCCAGCTGTTTACCCCCAAACTGCTTTATGTAATGATCATTTCTCTGTAGTGGTGACAGGCCCCAATAAACAACTGGGACTTCAGTGTACTCAGTCCTGTAGAGAAGCAGCACAAAAGGGAACATTTTGGAAAAGCTTGCAACTATGAGACGAAGATAAAAATAAAATCGATTAAACAGGTGGCAGGGTGGAAAACAGAGATCACATTGGCCCCATGGCAGGATTTCATCACATCTCCAGCCCAAAAAGTGGCAGATTCTTTCAAAGCAGCATGAGGAAACCTGCTGCATGGATTTTGAGAGGGAAGTTTGTTTTGTAATTGTGTATGTTGTGTTTTCAAGCTCAACGGGCAAGTAGGATATGTGTGATTTAAAATATGACAAACTTTTGATCAGTATTGTAAATCCTCAGAGTGAAATTGGGAGGGGAGGGTGGGTGGTGAGCTCTTCCCAGTTTTCCTGCCTGAGTTCTCCAGCAGCCCTGTGCTAGTACATCAAACCTTACTGGTATCAGGGAAAAGGTGTTTTTTCCAGCAAGCAGTTTGGTTCTATGAGTCAGTGCATGGATCTCCTACTAGGGAAGATAATTCCCCTTTGCTATCGTCATTTGTCTGTGCAGGGGTCACTGACAAAGGCCTGGGCAGGCACTGGCTGTGGAGGGGCAGATAGGGAAGCCAGCACCTGCCAACCCTCCAGGCACTGCAGCCTTGCCTTGGCAGGCTGTTCATAAACACTCCAGCACGTTGGGATGGCAAATCCCACCGGGCTTTTAATAACATTTTAATAAATTATGTATTTCAAATCCCAGGCGATGTGCAAAAACATATGAAGTGCCGTGCTGAAGGTGTCACTGGGGTGCCATCCGTTAAGGGCCTCTTTAGTCTGGGAGGAACCGTGTGCCCTCCCTGAAGGGAAAGTGTGGGCTAATGGTGACCATGTGTCCTCCCTGAGGGGAAAGTGTGGGCTAACGGTGACCACGTGTCCTCCCTGAGGGGAAAACGGGTTGGGAAGGTCATGCATCTTCCCTCAGAGGAGTCATGGTTTCTACGCAGTCATATGTCCTCCTTGAGGGGAAAGTGCAAGGCTGAGGATGCTCATGGTGTCTCTGAGGGGGACATGCAGGTTGGGGGTTCTGTGTCCTTCCTGAGGGAAAGTGCAGGCTATGGGTGGCCATGCCATCCCTGCAGGAGGAAGCAGCAGGCAATGGATGATCATGTGCCCTCCCTGAGGATGAAGCACAGGCTGAGGATGCTCATGTCCTCTGTGAGGGAGATGTGTGTTGGGGCCCCTGTGCCCTCCCTGCAGGAGAAAGGAGCAGGATTTGGGTGGCCATGTGCCCTCCCTGAAGGAAAGTGAGGGCTGTGGGTGGCTCTGCGTCCCCTGATGGAAAGCTCGGGGCTGGAAGGACTGTGTGCCCTCCCTGAGGGACAAGGGCAGGTCAAAGGAGACATGTGCCCTCCTGAGGGGAAAGCAAGAGCTATGAGAGGCTCTGTCCTCCCTGGGGGGCAGGAGCAGCTGAAATGCCTGTCTCCTCCATGAGGGGAACGAGGGGGTCAAAAGATGGCGTGGAGGGCGCCACTCCACCCTGAAGAATGCCCTCCCTCAAGAAGGCAGAGGCTGTGGGTAGTCCTACCCTTCCTGAAGGAAAACGCAGGCTAAGGGTGGCCATGTGCCCGCCCTGAGGGGAAAGCGTGGGTCAGGGCTGCGAGTGCTCTTCCTGAGGGAAGCAGCAGGCTGAGGGTGGCCGTGTGCTCTCCCTGGGGAGCGGGCACGGGCTGCGGGTGCTCATGGCGTCCCTGAAGGGAAAACACGGATGTCTGTGTGCCCTCCTTTGAGAGAAGCTTGTGGGCTAAGGATGCTCATGTCCTCCCTGAGGGATAAGAGCGGGAGATGGATGGCCAGTGTCTTCCTTGAGGGAAAAGTGCAGGGTTAAGTGTGTCCGTATGCCCTCCCTGAGATGAAAACACGGGGTGAGGGTGTCCCTGTGCCCTCCCTGAGAGGGAAACACAGGTTAAATGTGTCCGTGTGCCCTCCCTGAGGGGGAAACACAGGTTAAAGGTGTCCGTGTGCCCTCCCTGAGAGGGAAACACAGGTTAAATGTGTCCGTGTGCCCTCCCTGAGAGGAACGTGCAGGCTGCGAGTGCTCGCGCTCTCCCTAAGGGGAAAGCGCGGGCTAATGGTGTCCGTCTGCGCTCCCTGAGGGGCAGGAACGGCCTCAGGCTGTTCTTGCGCTGCCCCGGAGGGACCGGGACCCTTCCCGACCGTGCCGCGGCGCGCAGGCGCACCCTCATTCCCATTTTTCCTTCCGGGACACGGGGGCGTTTCCTGTTGCTGTGGCGGCGGCTCCCGGGACCGAGAGGGAACCGGCGGCTCCCCGGGGAGTCCGGTAAGAGACCGGGCTGTCAGCGCGCCCGCCGGCCCCTGGCTCCGCTCCCCCCGGCCCTAGCAAGCCCCCGAGCACCGGCACCCCCTCTCCGGGGCCGCGGCGCGGGGACCGCGCGGCCCCGGTCCCTGTGCGGGCAGCAGGGGCTCAGAGGGCTCCAAGGGGTCCCGGCGTTTGGCTGGGGCAGCGGCTTGGTCTTCACTTTGCCCCAGTCCCGCAGGTTTACAGCAGTCCCGACCTGTG